>JAJQOW010001524.1:0-44693 GCA_037975125.1 Latrodectus hesperus
TATGGGGTGCTGTTTTAATTAGTTTTTAATAATTGCAAGTTTTTAATAAAACACACCATATATTAAAAATGGAACTAAATTTTATTTTTAATTAAAGAAAATGTTAAAGAGAGTTGCAAATACAAAATTCTCTGAGAGGGAAACAAACTCTGAACTAGTCCGTTCACATCTTCGGGGAAAACGTGAATCTGCCCTCTTGCTCACCATGCGGTATTGTTCCGAAGAAAATTGGTGTTGCCAATGTTCATGTAGAAAGTTTTTCTAGTTGCTGTTGCCAACTTCCGAGCAGAAGTGTTTCACCACATTACTCCCCCCCAAGTGCCTAAGACACGAGGAGTTAGAGATATCGTGGGTTGAAACGAACTCTTCTGCCGGATCGCGTAGTTTGCACAGGGGGTTCTTCGTTTACAGCAGAGCCTTGAATCACAGGAACAGGCATCGCTTTCGGAGAGTTCGGTGGAACTTGGGTAGCAATGGGAACAGGAACTAAAGATTCAGGGGGCCCAGGCACCAAAAATGCTGGTTTTAGACGGTCGACATTGATAACGGCTTCTTTTCCTTTAATGAGGAGAGTGTAAGTTTTATTAAGCCGTTTAAGCACTCGATAAGGACCATCATATGGACGAGTCAACGGAGGTTTTACTGCATCCTGCTTCACAAACACATGAGTGCACGAATCCAAAGCTGGGTGCACGAAATACTTGGGGTTGATATGAGCTGAAGTGGGCACTGGTGCAACATTTCTCATAGACTCGCACAGCTTTTGTAAGAAGGAAGCTGGATCCATGGAAGTAGAGACACTTGTTGTCTGAAAGAAATCAGCAGGCAGCCGAATTGTTGTACCGTAAAGCATCTCAGCACAGGTACCACTAAGGTCTTCCTTGTAGGCTGATCGAAGACCCAGCAATGTAATGGGCAGGCTTGATGTCCACTGGACGTCATTGTGGCACATTAACGATTGTTTTAATGATCGGTGAAACCTCTCGATCAATCCGTTCCCGGCAGGGTTGTATGGAGTTGTGCGAATTCGGTGAATGCCAAGGATTTTGTTGAGATTCGTGAATAAGTTCGACTGGAACTGACGACCTTGATCAGTTGTTATGGTGGTAGGTACTCCAAATCTTGCGATCCAATGGGTAACAAAAGTTCGGGCGATGGTTTCTGCGGAAATGTCCCGTATCGGAATTGCTTCCGGCCAGCGAGAGAATCTGTCCATCATTGTTAAAAGATAAGAATATCCTTCCGATGGGGGTAAAGGTCCGACAATGTCCAGGTGCACATGTTGAAAGCGTTGTAAGGGAACAGAAAAGGCTTGCAAAGGGCTATGGTTGTGTCTGGAAACTTTTGACTTCTGGCAATCAATGCATGCGCGAGTCCATGCAACACAGTCTTTTGAAATTGAAGGCCAGACGAAACGAGAGAGAATCAGTCTTTTAGTCGCTCGTACTCCTGGGTGGGAAAGTCCATGGAGGGAGTCAAACAGAGTTTTTCAGAGAGGAAAGGGAACAAAAGGACGGATTCGATCGTTGGTTACATCACAAAATAATTTAAGTCCTGGGGACAGTTCCATCTTCTGTAGCTTTAAGGAACTACCTGAAGTTGAAAGTAATTGAGTGAGTTCTGCATCATTTTCCTGGATTTCAGCTAAACGTGCGAAATCGATGGCGTTATTACTATTAATGGCAAAAATTCTCGATAAGGCATCGGCAACTGGGTTGTTTGATCCAGAAACGTGTTGAATGTCAGTGCTAAATTGAGCGATAAAATTCATATGCCGAATTTGTCTAGGAGATGCAGAATTTGAATTTTTTTAAACAAAAATGTAAGTGGACGATGATCAGTAAATATAGAAAATGTTTGTCCCTCAAGGTTGTGCTGAAAATGTTTTACAGCAGAATAGATAGCCAATAATTCTCTATCATATGTGCTGTATTTGGTTTCAGCTGGCGTCAGTTTCTTGGAGTAAAAAGCTAAAGGTTGTAAACCTTTGGTACTTTGGGAGTGCAATACTGCTCCTATGGCGATATCGGAAGCATCTACCATTAATGATAGCTGCTGATCAGGGGAATGGAAACCAAGGGTGACTGAATTCATTAAATCGCTTTTGCATTTTTCAAACGCGGCAGTTGTTTCCTCTGTCCAAAGAACAGGGCGTTTGTCATTCTTTTTAGAGTTTTTTAGAAGTGAATGGAGTGGGGCTTGAGTAGCTGCGGCCATAGGCAAGAAACGACGATAAAAGTTTAGCATAGCTAAAAATCTTTTAAGATCAGACAGTGTTTCAGGCTTAGGAAAATTAGAGATTACTGCTGACTTTTCGGGAAGAGGGCTTACACCAGTGGGAGTTATTAAGCAACCAAGAAATGAGACTGATGTTTTACCAAGAACACATTTAGAGGGGTTCAATTTTAGTCCGTATTCGCGGAGTCTATCAAAAATGATGCGAAGGTGTTTAATATGTTCGTCTTCGGTTGTCGATGCTATAAGGAGATCATCGAAGTAGGGGACGCAAAAATCCAATCCGTGAAGCACTTGATGTATGAATCTTTGGAAAGTTTGACCGGCGTTACGAAGTCCAAATGGCATTTTCAGGTATTCGAACAAACCAAATGGGGTGGTTACAGCAGTTTTCGGTACGTCCTCAGGATTGACGGGAATCTGATGATACGCTCTTGCCAGGTCGAGGGTAGAAAAAATATTTTTGCCGAAAAAAACCTGTGTACAATCCTGAATATGGGGTACAGGATACCTGTCAGGAGTTGTCACAGCGTTCAAGCGACGGTAGTCGCCACAAGGGCGCCAATCACCGTTAGATTTGCGTACCATGTGTAGGGGACTGGCCCAAGGGCTTTTGGACGGTCGAATAATTCCCTGAGACATTAGGTATTCGAACTCTAAACGCGCTGCTTTGAGTAATTCTGGGGCCAAACGGCGGGGTCTGGAAAATACAGGGGGTCCCTTAGTTTCAATGTGATGAAAAATTTCATAAGTTTTAATGTCATTTGCAACTAAAGAAGGGTTTGTAAGCTCAGGATACTCAGCGAGTAGTTTTTCAAATTTGGAATCGCCGATAAGTACAGATATGTTGGAATCCAGGGAAAAATTATTGAAAGATATGCCGTTTGATGAGAGAGACGTTCGAGAGTCGATCAGACGGTTATTTTTGACATCGACAAGTAATTCAAAATGTTTAAGAAAATCACCACCTATAATTGGTTGGTTTACGTCAGCAATGACGAATAACCACGAAAATTTTCGGCGGAGATTTAAATCAATAATGAGGCGTTTATTGCCAAATGTAGAAATTTTAGTACCATTTGCTGCATATAAGGCTAATTTTTCAGAGGGTGTGGTTTTTGGAGCGTATTTTTTAGGCAAAACAGATATGTCTGCTCCTGTGTCAATTAGGAAATTTAATTTTGAAGACGGGTCGGCCAGAAGAATACGATTCACTTGGCGGTCGCTAGATTGGCCAGTGAGCGATCGCCGGTTTAGTTTCCCGACTGACGAAAAGAGCATGGAGCTTGGCACTTTCGAGCTTGATCACCGAAATTGACATGGTAAAAACAAAGCTCATTCGTACGTTCCTTGTAGTGACTGAGGTTAGTGCGAGAGCGGGAACTATCGCGAGATCTGCTGCGTTGGAATGATCGGCGGAAATTACGCCTAGGGCTACGGGAACTGCGTTCCAGGGCGGTGCTTAATTCGCTAACCCGTTGAGTTAACTGCGCTACTTGGAGTTCCAAGCGAGCCGTGACAGCATCATGAGAGTTAGGGGTGATAGAATTTACATACGAAGGGATAGCCAGATCGCTTATTTTGTCAGCAACTGCGGCTATTTTATTCAAATCGTCCTCGCTGAAAGCGGCTAAAATAGTCTGCGTGTTATATGGCAGCCTCGTTAGCCATAACGAGCGTAAAAGCGCTTCACCCACGGTATCCCCAGCTAATGAACGCATGCGATTTAGTAATTGGGAGGGTCTTTGGTCACCGATTTCTACTCCTTGCAATAAGGTTCGAATTCTAGATGTTTCACTTTCGGAATGAACAGAAATTAGGCGTTTTTTTAAGGCATCGTATTTCTCGGTAGTAGGTGGTCTCTCTAAAATGTCGTGTACCGAATTTAGTATATCGGGATCTAAGCAGGAGACAACATGATTGAATTTTGTTAGATCGGACGTTATATTCGCCAGGAAAAACTGCGATTCTAACCTAATAAACCACAGGGAAGGGTTAGTTTTCCAGAAAGGTGGTATTTTTACCGAAACGTGTGCAACCTGCGAAGCTGTGTCTTCGGAGGGAGGGTTTTGAGTAACGGAAAAATCATCAGATAAAGGCATGGTCAAAATTTATCAGAAAAAAATTACAAAGTATACAAATCAATAATAGGGAAGTGCGTATAGTTTTCAATACCAAGATATATAAATAAAAAATACAATAAACACAAAAAATATTAGCTATGAATTATAAAAGAATCAATGAATATTCATATAATGCAATACATTAAATTAAATAATAAAAACACAGCATGATGCGAAAGGATCGCTAAAATTGTAGAGTAGTGAACGGAGAGTAGCTCATGGGGAAAAAATATGTACTAATAATAATTTAACTAAGAAAAACTTTGTGTTAAAATATATATGCACAATTTTCCAAGAAACCGACCCCAGTGAACAACCAAAGAGCACATAACGCTACGTTTAAGAAAATTATAGAAAGATCCTACCTGCATCCTAGAAGTTATGAATGATTACCAATCAGCACTGACATTTACTCATGACATCTCATGGCGCTGGAGTTACTTCCAAATCCTAGTAGGGCTTGAGGAATAGCGTGATCACGTCCGGGTCACCAGATATGGGGTGCTGTTTTAATTAGTTTTTAATAATTGCAAGTTTTTAATAAAACACACCATATATTAAAAATGGAACTAAATTTTATTTTTAATTAAAGAAAATGTTAAAGAGAGTTGCAAATACAAAATTCTCTGAGAGGGAAACAAACTCTGAACTAGTCCGTTCACATCGTCGGGGAAAACGTGAATCTGCCCTCTTGCTCACCATGCGGTATTGTTCCGAAGAAAATTGGTGTTGCCAATGTTCATGTAGAAAGTTTTTCTAGTTGCTGTTGCCAACTTCCGAGCAGAAGTGTTTCACCACAGTACCAAGGTCCCAATGTAAGTGCCCGAAAAGTGCATCAAGATGACACTATATCAGCAGTTATCCAACAAGTTCAAGGCTATTGTAAGGCCTTTAAGCATTTGGTACACGTTGAATTTCGGAATTATTTTCATAGAAAGTGGACCGTGCAAACATGTCTTAAACACGGAAAACACTAAAGCGTTTACCCCAACAAATGTTCATGAAAAAAACAGAAATAAATATTTTGTCTCTCATGATTTTATCATGACTGGACTCTATTTTAGAACTTTCTACTCTGAAGAACATTATCTTACCACAAGGACAAGTAAGTTTTATTAGTGTGATGCAGTAGACTTCATGAATATAAAATATGGCGTAAATCAATATGATTTGGACTTTGGAGATAAGAATTCAAAAGTTTAACTAGATATTATAAACCACTTGTGTTCTAATAATATGATCACGCACTTTGGAATTATATGTCTCACGTTTGATTTTGATACCTAATAAACAACGGAAAATATTTGTTGCATTTCTATGTCATATATACTGAGGTGGAAGCTGAAACATTCCACGGTTTAATTCTTTTTGCCATTTATAAATATAGTATGCATGGTAAATTATTTTGAAAGGTATTTTGCAGATAAAAAAATCCATTTTTAGCAATTGTAATATTCACTGTTTTGTATAATAAAACACACTGTGTTAATTATATGAAATATATTTCTTTTGCTGATCAGAACCAAATATATGTTTCGTTATTGAAAAAAGTGCTTGAAAAATTCAATGTATTCAAACATTTTAATAAGCCGCCCAACTTGTTTAGTGGTCAGCGTGCCTGACTGCGGATAAGGAGGTCCTGAGTTCGAATCCCGGTTCGAGCATAGATGTACTTTCTCTCTCTATCTATCCTGTCTTTGTCCTTTCCTTGTATGAATGAGGTTTGAATGGTTTCCTACCTTATAAACGGGTACCTATGGTATGTGTGTAGAGAAAAGTCGTACTTTCACCTTCATGGTGCTCTGATTAAAACGAAAGACGCTCCCAATCGACTTAAATTCGCATAGCCAAGGCACAGCGAGCTTGGATTGTCCAAGTGCCACTAGTAACAACTACAACATTTTAATAAACTAAAGTTTTTAATTGTATTCAGTTTTTTCATAAAAAGGAATATTAAACATAAAAAATATAAAAAAACAGAATTTTCTCTGAAAAAGAGATAAATAAATATTTAAAGTTTATACAAATAATCAAAACTGAACAAATTTAATAAATAAAAACCATTTAGTTCAGTATCATACCGAAAGTTTATTAAATATAAAAATAAGACAGTTTGTATGCCGAAAAAATATACAAACTGTCTTATTTTTATATTTTTTCATCGATATCATTACATTAATGTTATTATTTAATATTCATATAACATTATTTTTATATTAAGTACTGATTGAAATTATTTATAGAAGAAGGATAACTTGGAAAATTAAGAATAAGGAATATTTCAACTAAAGCTGGAAGAAATTCCTATGTAGGAAGAAAAAAAATAATGTTTGTTTAGGATCGTCAATATGCAGGTAATAAAATATATTCTGTTGAAAAAATTATATACCTTAACAAAAGATTCAATATCGGCATATTTTCTAGGAAAAATATTTCTATATTTAGAAGCCTTTTTCATCCTTTCATTTTAACTTATTTAATAAAATGAATTACTATTGATTTAACACGCAATAGTAATAATAATAATAATAATAGAGATTTTGTTGTGGCCATATTATATAAAGATATTCGTATAAAAAGCTGAAAGAGAGAGAGAAAGTTTACTGTAATATTTTCTTTTCTCTGTTTAGATCACGGAAATGAAAACAGTCTAACTGTAAAAAATTACGATTATACTGTAAACAAAAAAAAAAAAAAAAGTAAGATTGCTTTTTACAATTTTTCAAATCTTCCTATTTTTGAGTTTTTCTTAAGCTCTTCGGTGAAATAAAGGCTATAGAATTTGTCTCAACAATTCTCACTAAAACACTCATTGTTATTACCCTTAAGCTATGTGGAAATCGGAAACAACTATTGCGCTAAAAGGAAAAAAAAGTAAAATAAATGTCTATTAAGGAAAAAATAATTTGTCTCACACACGCGCTCGTGCACAAATTTATATTAATAATTTTCGGCTTGAAATGGAAATGTGATTAAAATATAAAATTTTATAAATACATTATTATAATTTTGATTACTTTTTAAGATATAATTTAGACAAATTATTAATAACTGATTTAAAATGACCATGCAATTTTTAAGCTGTCAGATATAAAAAATCATTTATAAGGCATTATAAAGCATTTTCTGCTCCTAGTAAAATGTATTCAACATGATACTAATATCCAAAGCGAAGTGTATTATTAATTTTCTTGTATGGTTTGTATATTATAAAAAAAGTTATATGTATACAGACAGAAGGTCTAGTAAAAGTCTTTATAAATATAGAAAACACACTATTAATTCATTATAAAATTTAAAAGATAACATCTTTAGTGGTAGCAATAAGATGGTATTCTTTAAAGAATGAAATTTAAGAAATACGTATTTTTATTAATATAATAAAAATAAAATGTGTAGGTGTTACTTGTTCCAGAGAACCTCTCTACTAATACACGAGGTTTCTCCATTTTTTTAATTGTTCTACACCAGCAGTGCCTAATATTTCTAGCTCTATATTTTCTATTATCTTGCAATATATAATTAATAAATAAATAGGATTGTATAAACATAAATTTATAATGTGATACATAATTATCGTTAAATAAATGTGAAAGACTTCTAAAATAAAGAAATTCGTCCAAATATTGAAAACTATAACTTATATTTTTAGATACAAAAAAATTCACTTATTTTTTTTAAAACCTAGAAACAATAACCAATACGAACTATAAGAACAAATAATTCGAAAATGACAATTTATTGGGAATTAAGCCATTGAACTTGGATTTATGTCTTACCATTGATAGAACAAAAAGTTTCTGTTTGAAATTTGTTTTCAGTTAAGATATCACCTTACGAAAAATAACGACAAGTAAAATACAGATAAAATAGTCAGAGAATGCATATTTAATTATTATTATTATTATTATTAATATATTAGTGTGTCTATTTATATATTTTATTTTCAATTTTGGTAAAATATGAGGGGGAGTTCTTTTTTCTCTTTTATGTAAATACTCTCAAATTTTTTTTTTTTAACTTCAAGCAATTTACTTATGTATGTATGTATACTTTTGTAACATGATTTGAAAACTAACCTATAATTAGGAACAAGCAATTAGATAAAAAAAAAATAAAGTTCAATTTCACAAATAATGCAATTCTAGTTAAGAAAATTATTTGTTTTACGAAACATTTAAAAAAATTGCTTTTAAAATAGTTGGGAATTATTTATATTTTTATATGAAATACTTCACATAAAACATTATTAAAAATACAACTTTATTATTTGTATAAAATATAACATAAAATAACACATAATATATGTTATATATATATATATATATATATATATATATATATATATATATATATATATATATATATATATATATATATATATATATATATATATATATATATTTGCAAATTATATTTTATGTGTCAATAATCATATTTAAATTTGAATTAAATTATTAAATTATAAGTTTATAATATATGAATAATATGAAATATTCGAATTGACATAATTAGAATCAGTCTTACAAATTAGCTTTAAGAACAGCTTTTATTCATATAAGCCAATTTTCCTAATTTATTTTATTTACACTTAAGATATTTTACATATGAAAATTTACGCGTTTATCCATTTAAAAAAATAGATTTTTTATTGTATCATGAAAATATATATTGCGTACATGTTCATCTGTTGACTTTTACAGAAAGTTACCTTTAACGAAGTTTTCATAACCGTAACCGAGATAAATATATATCATATGAAACATCTTACCTGGTTCGATTGAATCTTCACCTTTCAGAAAATGATTTCGAATCTCGAGAATGAAAAAACCAGCTGACAGTTGCATGGTACTGAGAACAATATTGAAGAGAAGGGCGCAGCACAGTATCACGTAGCCCCAACCCCCTTCTGGGTAGTAGTGCTGATGGATGGTGGCAGCCTTTGGATCATTGGGTGACAGGTTCAATCCTGGGATGGAGGCATCTTTCTTCCTTTCGGCTGCCCGGCAACAAGCGCCAGATTTTCGAAAAGGCTGCAGCCAATAATGCGTGAAATATGGACTTCGAGGGTCAGAACTAGCAGCAGATTGAGAACGATACTGTCGCCGGCGATATTTGTCGGTTGCTGTCAATTTGTTCTGTTTTTCTTGGGGTGTCTCATTCAGGTATTCTTGTCTGTCCCGACTCGACATTATTATGAGACAATTTTTGAGATTTTAAATTCTGTAGATGGAACTGCTGTAAAATTCTTCATTCTGCAATATCATATTGAAATTAAACGCGCAACATAATTTTACTGATATTCCTTTTCTACTCGCCGACATCGTTTACATTGCTTTGAATTCTTTTCGCGAGCATAAACATTTCAGAAATAATTATTTATTTTATAATCCATTCACATATTTTTTTAATATTCTGGTAATTGAAAAAGCATTTTTTAAATAATCGATTCCAATTGCTTGCATTTTGTGATAACACCAATATTTCTTTTTCAAAAGTATTTATTTATTAATCAAAATATATTTCACCACATAATATAAGATAAAATCCGAAAACACGTTATTATAAAACAAAAGTTAACACATTAACAGCATTGTACACATTTGCAATATATTCACATGCACATTATTTATACTTCCATTTCCATTTCACAGATATTAAACATACAACTCTTTAAAAAAAAAAGATTTACATCTTTACAGCAAGAAAATATAAATCAAAATAATATTAATTCAAAACCTAACAAAAGAAAGATTTTTAATAAATTTAGATTTCACTTTCAAACGAAATACAATTCACATTAGTAAAAATGTAGGTAGCATGCAACCACAATGATTGAAACACAATCATTCTGTGTCTCATAGTTGTTATGCTGACGTTCAACTCAAACCATGTGAAATTGAGTTTGACACAATACAGCAGAAGAGAGCATTGCATCATCGTATTTGATTCGAAGAGATCTCGTTTGGCAGGAGAGTCATCGTCCAATGAGATTCATCCGCTCCAAATCAGGTGGAATGTTTCATTTGTCGTTTATTTAAATATCGACAACTGTGTGACTGATATAGTTACACATATCTTTATATAATAAAATTAGTTTATAATATATAGTTATTATGTTTGTAAGAATGAATATATATTCAAGTAAGTTTGGAAATACCTTGAATTTATTTTTAAATATATTTTTTTTTCTAAAAAATAAATATTAACTTTTCAATAAACTTTAATATCGAAATTATTTCTAAATTTTTTTTATGCCTCTTATTAATGTAACACAAAATCATAGTTTAGAAATATTAATTTGTACATAACACCTCGTCCTGCGGAAAAAAAAAACGATACAATGAAAATTATAATTAATTTAAAAAGTTGTTTCAATGCTTTTGATTTCATAAATTATACAAGAAATGTAAAAATATTTCTTTCCAATATGCTTTAACATTGAAATACTAAAATTATATTAAAACTTTTTTCATATTTTCATTCTACGATAAATTATATTGATGTCAAAATTTTTTATTTCATCAGATTTTATTTACGCAGTTTTAATTGAATATATTTTAAAGAAATTGATTATATACTCATAAAAATAATATCACAACATATACCTACCTACCTATATATATATATATATATATATATATATATATATATATATATATATATATATATATATATATATATATATATATATATATATATATATATATATATATATATATATATATATATATATATATATATATATATATATATATAACAATGTTTTGACCCCTTGAGTATTGATGATTAAGATTATAGCCGAGAACAGGCAAGCGGGTGGGTGGGGTGTGTCATAAAACGAGAATCATCTGGACTAGTTCAAAAGTTAAATTCAACCATAAATGTAAAAATTTTATCTCATGACTGAAATTTTTTTTCTCTCTTTAACTTATATTCTTTGAATTGTGGTGTGTGCTTTCAAAAGTTATAAATTTTAACCAACACTGTAAGAAAAATGCTCTGCTATCTACACGTTGTTAAAAACGTTACGATAGAGGCTCAAATATTCTAAAACACACACATTTATATAGGGCCGCAGTGGCCTGGTTGGTTAGGGTGTCGTTCTCATTATCGGAAGGTAGTGAGTTCGAATCTCGGTTTAGCCGAAGGTCAGTTGTGTTCGCTAATGGTGGCTGGGGCACGTTAAAACTGGATGTGGTCGCAATGTCCTCCAAGTGAAATGATATCTCTAGGGGTGGCAGGCCAAGTATTGGGGATCTTCGGCTTGGTCATTGCTTCAAAATTACGATTACTCCACCCGGCTGCTTCTATCTAATTGGTAGAACCCAACTTAGGGCTAGGTACAGGGAAACACATGCTGGTGCAACAACACACACACACACACATATTTATATATAGCCTATGCATAACTTTTTACATTTTGCTTTAAATTATAGGAATCATATGTAAATAAACATAAATATTCTTCTTATTTATTTAAATATAGTATGAAATAATAATATACAAATAAATCTCTTATACGTGATATAATTACTGTATATAAATACATGCATATATATATATATATATATATATATATATCGCGCGTGTGTGTGTGTAATGTAACTAATATAATCTTATACATATATATATATATATATATATATATATATATATATATATATATATATATATATATATATATATATATATATATATATATATATATATATATATATATATATATATATATATATATATGTTATAACAGTTATATCGGGTATAATATTTATTTGTATATTATTATTTCATACTCTTTAAATAAATAATAAGAATTTTAATGTTTATTTATATATGATTACTATACTTTTTATACGATATGCAGAATGTTGATTCTTTGAAATTGTGTTATGTGGAAATTTTAGCTTTTATGTCTCAACTTAAATCTATTTCATTGGATGTTATGTTTTTGTTAATAAGAGTTATGCTTTTCTTATTGCATCTTCATAGAATAGGAACCTGTTACGCAGAATATTAGAGAATTAATTTTTAGCCCTCTGAAGTTTTTTACAAATATCCGATACTAAAAGCGCGTGGTGTTTTTCGCTCAGAGTACATGTGCCGCGGAAAAATAGGCCACTTGGCGTCCCTGATTTTTGACCCAGGCCATCCAGGTACTTTCACTTAATTGATCCTTTCGTCGTTGCATGATATTTAAAAACCAGTTTACGTTTTTATAATGGTTTATAACTACTTACTCACCACTCAAAAAGAAAACTGAATATTGATTTTTTTCCTTCTAAATAGCGAACTTGACAGATGCGTTTCAAAAGAAATGATTGTTGTATTCTAAAAACCGCATGCCTTAACAATATGATATTTTTTCGGTTTAAATTTGTTTTATTTTTATTATCTGACCATTGAATCATACATAGATCAATTGTTAAGGTGTGATAAACTATTTTGATCATCAAATATATTTTTATAAGTTTATAGAAATATTTTTTATAAGTTTATTATGAATATTCATAAATACTTTTTAAATTCGCGTAGGACTGAAATTAATAGCACATAATACTTTTTTTGGAGTGTGATGAATGACTTATCAATGATTAAGGTTTTATTTTTTACATTTTATAAGGGCCAATAAGATATTATTCGACAAATCAAAATTGCAATATTATATACAGTTAATGATCGATCACTTATACAAATTTATAGCGAATAAAAATATCGTTTACCAAATCAAGTGTTTGAAAAGGAAAATTTTTAGAAGTTTAAATGCATATTTTCAGGATCTTTTCAAGCATCCACATTCATTAATGATAGGATTAATATGTATTTTTCAACAATTAAACTTGAAATTTATTGGAAAATTAAATTAATACACGTTTAATTAGTTAACACTTATACTATTTATGGGTATAGCAAATAATTGAAAAAAATAATTATAGATATTTTGCTTTGTATTAAAGTACATTTTATTTCCCTAATGTTATATTCAACTAGTGCTTTATAAACAAAAACTAATTTCTCATAGAAGCAAAACATTTCATCAATTGAAAATATGCATATGAAACACTACAGGGGTTTTCAAATTATAACTCTAAAATTAACACTGACAAATCCGTAGGGATGTGCTAAAAAAAATTCCGTTTCGTTTTTAAAAATAAGATTTTAAAAACAAATTTATTGTTAAATCAAGAAAATTCTTTTGGAAATAAGTTAGAGAGAAGAGCTCTATGTGGTGTAAGAGTAAGACAGCGTTTCTCGGAGCATAAGGTCCTGAATTCGATTCCAGCTACTGTTAAAAAACAGAATGTAAGTCTGTCAGAGCCTGGTGCTAGGGAGTTTTCCGAGTTTTCTCCTTTGAAACACGTAAGTATGACCCACTATGTATGAAAGATCCTGCCAGAATAGCAATTTACACTGTGGAATTTAAAATACTTCACAATGACATTCAGCTGTTGGCCTGTCCACTAAGCAGTGTCAAAAGTGTCCAGAAAGAGCAATAATTGAAATTTCGCATAAAATGTTTGCTTCAAACATCAGATGTTTACATCAAATGCCTTTATAAAGGATATGAAATTAACAATTTTTCTGGATCAGACGCTATAACCAACAAAGCAAGGCGTTGGTTGTACCAGATAGCCAACTTTAGATTTTTAAGATAAAGAAGGTTTAGGATTTTAGTCATTTTTCGCACTAAGACTACAAGTACTGTAAGAGAAGCAGCGAAACCGGTATTCTAATGTGAAATAAATCTTAAGTACAAGTTCAAAAAATATTCCATCGCATCGAAATGAACCTCCGTTTTCACGTTAACGAGATCATATTATTTTAAGTTAAAAAATTCTTTCTTAATAATTTTCATTAGTATAATACGTAAAGCAAATAATCATTTAATAATATATATTAAATGTGGGATATATATAATTTTAAAATTAAAAAGTTTTGATCTTTCATTTCTAATTGTATTTGTTTCATCAGAATAAGTCAGAATCTCATTTAATGGAGGAATAAAATGTAAAAGCACAACTCTAATTTAATTGTTTAGATTTTGAATTTTAAAATTATTTAAATAATGTTGAAAACAGAGTTGCAATTTATATTTTATGAAATTTATTATAAAATAATAAGGTTTTTACTTCATTTATAATGTAAATCCATTGCACATCTACATACAAACTTATTTATTTTAATCAATGAAAAAACATGAAATGTTAATAAATAATTTATCTTTTAAAATACAGCTTGCGAATGATTACTTATTTTTTTAATTAGGTTGAAAATCAAATATATTGCCTATCTTGCAGATATATTGACATACCTAATTTTGAATTATTATATGCGTTGTGGAATGAATTTTCCTGTGAAAACAGAGAAGATGTTATGCAATTATTATTTTAAATAAATTAAGATTTGAACATGATCAAATCAGCAATTTGGTTGTATATCATATTTTTTAACTTTAAATATTAATTACAATTCGGGATACAGTTTGTATTGAATAGTTTTCTAAATAAAAAATAATTTTTAAGGCAATATTTGAAAAAAAAATTTAAAAAATAGAGTGTTTTGATAAAATTGACATTATAGAAAAACTACCCGATTCTACACATAGTATTCTTTTAGACTTAGATATTGTGATTTACTATTGCAAAACTGAAATATTTTTATTATTTAA
This sequence comes from Latrodectus hesperus, assembly GCA_037975125.1. Classification (NCBI taxonomy): domain Eukaryota; kingdom Metazoa; phylum Arthropoda; class Arachnida; order Araneae; family Theridiidae; genus Latrodectus; species Latrodectus hesperus. The sequence goes on from JAJQOW010001524.1 coordinate 15,028, forward strand.
CGCACATTTAAATAAATCACTTTGTCACAAAAAAAAAAAAAACTGGGATTTTTTTTTTTAAATGGAGAAAACGAGAAATCGCTCATTCTATTATTTGGTACTACATAAATTGATACAGAGAATGCAGATTTAATTTTTCGAAGACGATAGAAAATATTCAACTAACAATTTTGAAATAAAAAAAAAGTTGCATGTGCACACATAAGTAATGCCAAAAAATATGAATAAATAATAGTTTTAGGCAGAAGCGCCAAATTTGACTTAATGGAAATTCTAAATTTATATTATTAAGAGAAAATCGTCGACTCAAACAAGGACACGTAACTATTATTTCGCTTATTCTCCGCCTACATTTTTCTCTTCCTGACAAAATTTGCAAACAGATCACAATGCTTTCATTTACCTTAATGATATAATATTGAATCGCCATCAAGCTATGATTTCATCAAATGAAATAAGATTTCAAAGGCTTTTATTTACTATATTTTTTCGCTTTTAATGAGAATCGCAATTATATAGCTTAGTTATTTTTAATATGCATTAAAAAAGTAGTGAAATAAAATTACATACATAAATATGTTACGTTAAAGTTATTCGTTTAGATAGAACAATTGCAAAAAATATTTTTTTAAATTTTATTCATTAATTTGCATTTTTTATTTGATACAACTTTTTATTCATATATATATATAATAACGTTATGCAATGTTAAAAATATCAAAATATAAATTTTATTAAGGTTCTAACAATAAATAAATAGTATTTTAATATATTTTTAGTGACAATCTATAAACTTTATTCTAATAAAATTTTTTTGTTAATTGTTACCAATTATATTATTTACTATTCCTAAATTTTTAAGCCCTGATAAAAATTCACAAAAGAGCGATTCATTAAATAGGCTAAGTTCTGATTGTATAGTTTAGTTAATTTCAACTAGATTTGTAAATATTGCCCAACTGCAGCAATTTTCCATACGTTAAAGCTATTTGCTTTTTAATATGCATAACTTTTAATATGCATAAAACTTTTTAATATGCATAAAACTTTATTAATTCAATACCTCTAAAATCATTAAAATGATTTATATAGTTTATATTATTTTTATGATTTTTTTAATATTTCATAATGTTAAAATACATATGCTGTATAAAATCTATGCACACAATATGAATAAAAAGTTATAATTGATTAAAGAAAGTTATAATCATTAACTAACTTCTAAGGAACATTACTAACATAACCATCTAGGGAAAATTTAAATTAATGAATAAAATTTTAAGACAATGTTTTTTGCAGTTGTTCTATTGAAACGAATAAATTTAACGTAACATATTTATGTACATAATTTCCTTTCAATGCTCTTTTGACATATATTTAAAAAAAAACTAAACTACATAATTCTCATTAAAAGCGAAAAAATATAGTAAATAAAATTAATATGAAGATATCTTTATTTCATTTATTAAAATCGTTGCTTGATAGATATTCAAGATTATATTATTAAGGTAAGAAAGCATTACGATCTGTTTGCAAATTTTTTCAGGAAGAGAAAATCGTCGGTGGAGATAGAACGAAATAATTGTTAGTTGCCCTTGTTTGAGTCGATTATTTTCTCTTAATGATATAATTTAGAATTTTCAGTAAGCCAAATTTGGCGTTTCTGCGTAAACTATTATTTATTCGCATTTTTTAGCATTATTTACGTGTGCATGCAAATTTTTAATTTTTAAATCAAAATTGTTGGTTGAATCTTTCCATTAATAAAACTTTATTATTTCAATACCTCTAAAATCATTGAAATGATTTATATAGTTTAAATCATTTATTCTGTTAAATAGAAAATAATATTAGGGAAAACCTTAAGCAGGTTATTTAATGAAATTGCGGATAAAAGCTTAACAATGAGAAAGAAATACATTTATATCTTCTCAGAGGTTATGAATGAATTCTTATTTATTGTTTACAGTAATGAGAAAGACAGCTTCATTTCCTGAACAATAAGCCGTTTCCAAAGCCACGCGGTCGATGATCTCTTGATTTCCATCTATAAAGTCTTCTTGGTATTTATTCCCATGAAGTTAATTTCCAAAATTATAATTTCTGTGTCCAAAGTAACAAATCATTGGGTATATTTTTACAATGTTTTAATTATTTAACAATGCGTTTTAGAACAATTTTTTTGACGTAACATGGAATTATTTTACAGTTAATTGTCGAAATAATTAAAATGCTTTAAGTAATAATAAAAATATATACTTGTGTTTATAAAAATTATTTTTAATATAATCCACATATTTTCGTTCTTTACTTCATTTGGGATGGGGTAACTTAGTGGAAAAGGCCACGCTCTCGTGTCTAGAATATAATGGGTTCGATTCTAGAGTCAGCTGAAGACTGAAGCGGTGGGAAGGCTTATTCACATAAAAGCTTCGGTAGGGTTGGATATATGTTTCTACAATAGTAAAGTGTCATTGAAAGGTCGGTACTAGCTCAGATACCGATCTTAATCTGAGCTGTTCGTCCAAAATTATGTAATTTCCCTTGCTCTAATGGCCTCGCCAAACAGAAATATCGCAAATATATCGCAATAACCTGACTAAAACTGTACACAATGTTTTGAAAGAATATTTCCGGAAACCAGGAATAGTCATCCAGAAACGTATTGCATTCATTAAATTTAAAGTGCCCTTAATTTTTACATTTTAAAGTGTGAAGTAACAAATAACACGTTTTAATTTATTCAATAAATATGATGCACTTGTATTTCAAAAACACCATTTGTATTGTTTGAATAATATTTTGCTATATATATCTGGAAACTGAGAGGCTAGTGCTCTAGTCACCATCGGAATAATCCTGGTTTCAACTCTGGATTATTCCGATGGAGACTAGAGTCCTAGTTTTCTGTTGTGGATGTTTGCAGTGTGATTCAGAATGTACAATTAAACTGTAGGTAGCGGTTGAATTGACCTTCAAAAGGAAAAAATGACAAATTTTATTAAGCTTTATAATATTTCAATAAAAGGAATTTTTAAAATTTAAGTAACTAAACAAAATTTGTAATAAAAATTGAATAACTTTTTCCTTCAATAATTAGAAATCAATTGGAAATTTCAATTACTTTTTACTATCATTTAATAAAACAAATCAGCTTAAATAATAAAAGAAATTTATAACACTTTCTTTTCGCAAAAACACATTCGTTTTATATTGCATATTGGTTAAAGAATGAGTTTTTTAACCATCAATAAAATTAATCAAACTATTAAAATACCATGTAGCTAACTAATGCAAGTTTTACTTTAGTAAAAAATATACAACATATTGCTTTCAATTCAGAGTAATGTAATGTAAATGTTCAAAATATAATAGTTGTGTGAAATAATGCATTTGATTATAATAGGTTGGGGAATAAGTTCGTAGTGTTTTTACCTAAAACTTTTATTTTAACAAAAAACAATAATTATACCAATAAGTTAATCAATTATTTATTCGCCGTTGCTGTATACAACCTTTTCCCACCTGTCTAACCAATTTGTTGATGCCATTCCGCCAAAAATCGCTGGTCTGGTGTCGAAGATGTTGTTGAGCCAGTTTTTAAGGACCTCTTTGTTATCGAAGGTAACACCCTTCATATGGTTTGACAAGGAGCGGAAAAGATGGTAATCGGTCGGTGCAAGGTCCGGAGAATACGGCAGATGCTAAAGGACCTCCCATTCGAGCTCTTGGAGAGCGGCTTTGATGACGTGTGCAACAGGGGCCTGGCGTTGTCGTGAGGAGTAGGGTTTCACCATATCGATCAGGTCTTTTCAGTCGAATAGCCTCATTCACGCGATGTAGCTGGGCAATGTAGAGTTCCTTGTTGACTGTGGCATTCTTTTCGAGCATTTCCCAGTGCACCAAGAGGTCCTTAAAATCTGGCTTAACAACCTCTTTGACTCCAGACCAGGCGATTTTTGGGCGAACGGCATCAACAAATGGGTCGAGAGGTGGGAAGAGGTTGTAAACAGCAACATCGAATAAACAATTGATTAAAGTATTGATATAATTATTGTTTTTTGTTTAAATAAAAGTTATTGGTAAAAACGATACTAATTTATTCCCCAACCTAATACATATGCATACATAAAATATTAAAATTTATACTTCTTCATTGTAAAAACAAATACATGTATAACTTTTATTCTTTATGCTCTACAGGATGAAAAGTAACATCTGATTTTAATACTGTAGCTTAGGAACACCAACAACTATGGTTATGAAATAGAGGCTATGCTATAGGAACGCAGCTATGAGCTAAAGTCATCGTGTGTTTAAAATTTGTAGTCTCTTTTGTGGTAAAATTCAGAAGTCAGTACTATTACATTTTGAAAATTAGGAGAGATAGGCAGAATAAAGGTAGTTACAAAAATGTAGAGTAGCAGCTTTGAAAGATAGAAAATTGAGATCCAAAGGTTGATTAGCTAATAGATGTTTTTTCTGCTGCAGTACAAATTTGTATCATATTATTTTAAATCACATTTAATTTTTGAAATAAAAATTTTATTTTTTATGCTTAATCATTAAGAACCCTATACATCATTTCATTTGGTTGTGCATATCAACTTTCTTACAAACTGAATGCCTTATTTATGTCCATTATGTTTGGTGTCTCCAAATTACAGAGTTGACTCAAGACTATTAAATATCCTGCTCATCATAGATTTTTATACGCTAAAATGAATTAAAAGCGATTATAACGTATTCAAAACTGCAATTTTTAACACATGATTACAAAACAGCCACTATATTGCTGGAATTTCGATGGCACCACTGTCACCCAAAATATGTGATTTTTTGAACTTCCTGGACCTTATTTTGATTTCGGTGAACATCAGCGATTCATTGTAGCCTTTCCAAGATTTCCAATTTATTCCATCAGCGTGGCTATCATGCTTTCCTTCCAAATTAAGTCCATTGAGGTTGGATTGATGGCATCCAGCATACCACCACGCGCCCTTGAACATCTCAGCGCAGCTGTCTTTGTGAGAGTCATTGTCCTTGTCTTTTGTCGAAAACGCTCGATTGGCATGTGTTGCGGTCATCGAATCACCTGCAATATGTAACGTCACTAGATTTCGTTTCTTTTAATGCATGCTTTTTTATAAATATATGCTTATAATTTTGTTTTATGAAATTTTATTATACAGGGTGATCTTTTTTAAAGTGACAGTGTTTGGAGCCCCCTGTAGCGCAATCTAATAGCAATATGGCACCAAACTTGATATTTATTCTAATCAAAACATGGGAAAAAAGATTCCTTATGAAAAAAATTAGTTTCAAAAATTGCCGCTAGGGCATTTTGTGGCGTTGCTGTAGTTTACAATAACAAGAATTAGCATAAAACACGAGTATTAAAGAAAAATGCAAATGTTGTGCGATGACAGCGCCAGTAATAAGGGCTATAAAAGCAAGTAGTGGACAGCTCCGACAAATAATCTCAGCTGCAGTAAACGAGCTCCAGGTACCATGCCTCTCAAGTTAGCGGAACGTGCGTTACTCGTGAAGCTATTTTATATGAACCAATGCACTGCATCCGCAGCTCTTCGGGAATTTCGATCCAGAAAAAACTACGAAAGGGGCCTTTATCACTGAATGGTCTTAAGAAAATGATTAAGAAGTTCAAGGAAACGGGGTCACTGACAATTCGCGCTGGAAGAGGATGTAAACCAATATCAAAAGATGTAACAACTGATGTGGCAACTGCAATTGTCGAAGGATCGCAGGGAAACATTGCTGGTACTAGCAGCGCCCGGGGTGTTGCTCGACAATTGAACATGAATTATTCCACGTTATGGAGAGCTTTGCGGCGCGTTATTGGATTTTACCCTTACAAAATCAGCCGCTTGCACGAACTGAGACCAAGTGATTATGATAAGCGAGTGACTTTCACTCTATCGTTTCTTGCCGGGGTAAAAATTGATGATGCTTTCCCATTGCACATTCTGTGGGGAGATAAGTGCCATTTTTATATCAATGGGACCATAAACACACAAAATAGCCGAATTTGGGCTTCTGAACAGGCCCACACCATGCACGAAATCCCTTTGAATTCCCCAAAAGTCACTGTTTGGTGTGGTTTCATAGCCGAATTCGTAATTGGGCCATTCTTTTTGAGACCATCACTCCAACAGGACCTGAAACGTGCACCATAAATGCAGAAAGGTACCACGAAATGCTGCAAACGTTTGTTATTCCACAACTTCAGCAAAGAAACCGTCTCCAACAGGCAATCTTTATGCAAGATGGTGCTCCACCACACATTAGTAATAGTGTAAAGCAGCTGTTGCGACAAAACTTCACTGATGATAGAGTCATAAGTCGGAGTTTTCCAGTTGCATGGCCACCTCGTTCCCCTGACATCACGCCATGTGATTTTTGGCACTGAGGATATTTAAAATCTTAAGTTTATGTTGGTGGAGTATCAAATTTGTCTATTCTGAAGGACAACATAACAAAGACAGTGCGGAATATTCCTCGCGATATGTTACGCACGGCTGTGGAGAACGTTGTGCACAGAATGCATTGTGCTATTTCTGAGAACGGTGCACACATTGAATGCGGTCTAACTCCTCAGCGGGGAAGTTAGTAAAGAAAATAAACATTAATAATTTAACTGTACGATTGTGATTTTCTTTTCTCATATTTTATACAATGTGAAGCGCCACAAAATGCCCTAGCGGCGATTTTTGGAACTAAAAAATGTTCTTACGGATTCTTTTTTCCCATGTTTTGATTAGTCTAAATACCAAGTTTGGTGACATTTCCCTTATTAGATTGCGCTACAGGGGACTCTAAACACTGTCACTTTAAAAAAGATCACCCTGTATTATGTCAAAATATATTTTATTTTGGCTATTTTTAATTGAAATTTTAAATAAAATCACATTATACTTTTTACAAAAAGTTCTGAATGCTCGAGAAATCGGCAAATAAGTATTGCAAACTTGACATAGATGTAGTATAATCCAGGACGCAAAAATTCTAAGTTTGGTGATTTTTGGAAGGATTTTCTTATGTATCTGGCAGCCTGGTTTTTATTACGTCATTCATTTGAAGACCTATAAGAATAATGAGGAAAATTCTATTCTGGTAACCCCAGTACTTACGTCATCTCGCACGTCATGATACGTCATCTAGGCAACATTTCTTCATCGCCAAAAAAATTCAGAATTTCGAATCCTAGATTATTCGGGATCTGTGCCACAAACTTAGCCAAATCATAATCTTCACCAAAATAGTGCTTACATAATATTTTTATTGCTGAGCAGTGACATGAATTCTTTTTTAGTTTAAATTATACAATATAAGACTTACCTGCGTTACCACTATACTCCTTTATGTGCAAGGTGTAATGGTGATCTTCATCATCGATCCAAAATCTGTCATAGAGAGCATATCTCGTTTCTCCTGTCATATCTCTGAAGTCAAAACGAATTGAACATAATCTTTGATTAGTTAAAGCGAAGATATTATCATTACCTGAAAAAAATATGAATTTCAGATTACACTTTGAGGATAGTATTTTTTTTAAAAAAAAACCTCAAATGAGATAAATTGCATTCTAAAAATTTGATATCAACAAGTCTGTTTGAAAAATAGAAAATTCCTTCTTCAATAAATGCAAATGAATTTTATAAGATATTTTGAGTTAATTTCATTTACCTATTGATTTATACCAAAAATATTACATCAAACAGGACGAAAAATCATCAAACATAAAAAAAGTTAGTAAATAAGAAATAAGTTACGAGAAGTATTGCCCCTTTTTGTAATACCTTTTTTATTTGACTATCGAGATAATCATCAGTTAGATCATAACTGTCTCTTAAGTCTTTTTTATTACGTATGCAAATACAAGGATTATTTTAATTAATGCCTCAAACAATTAAATTCTTCAGGCTGCTCTTTTCAGTGCCGATGGTGAATTAAGAGTATATTATTCAATCATTAGATAGTAAGATCATTTGACAAGTGATAAAAGCTATCTTAATCGACTGTTAGCGAAAATAAGTATTTAATTTTTTTCAGATCTTTATATAGTAGGTAAAATGCAGCTCCATAATTCCAAAATCTTCAGAATTATTTGTTATATTTTCACCAATAAGTTTCAGTCAAGATTTGTTCTTAAGATTAAAAATTGATATCATTTCGTTAGATTGAGACATCAGTTGTTGGTAAACACTGTTACGAAAAGGAACAAAGAAAACACTTTCATTACCTATTAATTGATAACATCTATATTAATAATAAATCAAATTAATTATTGAAAACAATTGTCAGTAAAAAAATTCATTAAAAACATATGTTTATAGTGAATTTTTTCTGTCATGAATTTATCATAAAATAAACGAAATAGTCTTTAGTTGAGAGGAATATTGTATGAGCTTAGATTATTTTTGTTATCGGAATAGGAAAGCTTTAATATGATGTTGTGAAATAAAATTAACATTTTGTAGTTTAATTTAAAAAGCAGCTCACCTAACCAAAATTCCTTGTTCAAGTCCCCAAAGCCAGTTTTGTAACTTGACCATTCTCTAAAAAAATAATCTTTTGGTAAACTGAAGTTTCCCCTTCTTTGAATGACCTATAATGAAATGTAATAATCATTTAACTTGTAAAAAAAACAAAGAATAAAATAATAAAAAATGCATTAAATTATCTTACTATAACTTAAAAATATGCGCAAAAATGAATTACCATTAATGTTTAGTAAGAAAAGGATAAGAGATTAGATACTTTATTTGTAATATGAATTCACCAAAGATTGTTAATTTATTAGTACCGTCAATTAATTAAATTTTTATAACATTAAAAAGAAAATAAATAAATTTTTAATAACTAAAAATATTTTGAGCAAAGTTGATGATATTTTAATCTGTTATCAGCTTTTTTTCCTTGCTATGATGTTGGACAACGAACGATAATTTTCCTCATAACTTTTCTGCACCTCCTAGGAAAATAGAACCAAGACCTCTCAAAAAGTAACCTGCTGCATTAATAAATACTATTAGAAACTACCTGATTGTTTCCATTGCATAGCAATTGAAATAAGATTTTTATCAGGTTACAAAGTTCCATTCTTTTATTTAAATCATGCTATTAGCCAGTGACTCATCCACTTATAATTTTCATGCACATAATTAGATTTCATCTTTAAAATGATTCTATCAGTGGAAGATTCAACGTAGGTTGTAATTGTGGTTAAATTAATTGGGTTTGATTTTCTCGCATCTGTTTATATAATTCATAATTAACTACCTGGCATACACAGTTAAAAACAATTTTTATGAACTTAAAATAATTTGATTTGCACATTTGCCCTTTTGACTTTGTCCTACGTGTATTATTTGAGATTCTGTGAATCTTGCATTCTTTATTTTAATTTAATTATTATGTAGAAGAGACATGTGCAAACTATTTATAGAAAAATCCCCAAAAATTCTAGTGTTTTATTTTAATAAAAGTTAAAAAAGAAATTTTAAATATTATATATATATATATATATATATATATATATATATATATATATATATATTATATTATATTATATATATATATATATATATATATATATATATATATATATATATATATATATATATATATATATATATATATATATATATATATATATATATATATATATATATATATATATATATATATTCGCTCTCATGGAATATTTTGCTCTCATATTTCGGATTATTTTATTTAAAAAAATCTTTTAAGTGAACAGAAACATTTTTTCATATCAAGAGAAATGCTAGAATTATTGTGTTTCTGTTTGATACAGAGAAAAAATTATTGAAAATAGTAAGCTTAAATTCTTCTTAATTTTCGTAAAAATGATTTAGTCAATTAATTTTTTATAAGCAATTTGTGTGTGTGATCAATTATTTATTAAAAGAGACTCACACACACATTTTGATGGAATAAATAAGTTCTTGTAAGGCAATGTAATTCTGTATCTGGATATGTTCTGTTACAACTAATTTGCTGCGTTTAAGTAATAAAATCATTCTGTCCTTAAGAATTAAAAAATTATAAAATATCGTCTTTATTAATTTTTCTAAAATGTTTTAAAATTTTTTGCTTTAGAATACATATATTAATACGTAAAAATGTTCCTAAGACTTAAAGAATTATAAAATATCGTTTTCAGTAGTTTTTCTAAAGTGTTTTAAATTTTTGATTTAAAATATATGAATTAATACGTAAAAATGTTCTTAAGACTTAAAGAATTATGAAATATCATTTTCATTAATTTTTTTAAAGAGTTTTAAATTTTTACTTTAGAATATATGAATTAATACGTAAAAATGTTCTTAAGACTTAAAGAGTTACAAAATATCGTTTTCATTAGTTTTTCTAAAGTTTTTTAAATTTTTGCTTTAGAATATATGAATTAATACGTAAAAATGTTCTTAAGACTTAAAGAATTATAAAATATCGTTTTCATTAATTTTTCTAAAGTGTTTTAAATTTTTGCTTTAGAATATATGAATTAATACGTAAAAATGTTCTTAAGACTTAAAGAACTATAAAATATCGTTTTCATTAATTTTTCGAAAGTGTTTTAAATTTTTGCTTTAGAATATATGAAATTATACGTAAAAATGTTCTTAAGACTTACTAAGGACATTTGACTAGGTAGTGTAATTAAATAGCCTATTTTTTACTTTTGCAATTTCTATATCTGCTGTATGATTTATTAATATGTAAATTTCTTTGTGTAATTTAGGAATTATATCTTGCTTGTTGAATATTGTTAGTTCGTCAAAATTATAATATTTAAAGCTTTGCTTTAAAAAGAAACTGATTTGCAATAGAACTACAATAATTTGAAAACACTTTTAATATGAAATTTAAAATTAAAAACTTGAAAATAGCACATAACGGCATCTTCCACCAAACTCCGATTTTTTAAAAGATTTTTCTTTTTCTACATTGAACATTTTAGTAGAAATACTTTATGTATTATTTGATAATGTAAACAAAACTAAAGTTACACAGGTGCCGTATAATCCAGGATGCCAAATTCTGAATTTGGTGATTTGTTTCGCAGATTTTCTTATGTATCTGGCAACCTCGTTTTTATTACGTCATACATATGGAGACCTATAAGAATTACGCAGAAAATTCTAATTTGGTAACACTACTATTTACGTCATCGCGCACGTCGCTATACGTCATCTTGGCAATATTTCTTCATCACTAAAAAAATTCAGAACTCTGAATCCTAGATTATACGTCACTTGTGTCACTAAAATTTATCTCAAACAAATGTAACCAATGCAGAAAATTTGTCCATACAAGTAAAACAATGTGAAGAGAAAAATATAGAAAAGATCAATGAATTAAAGGAAATCTTACCGTCCATCCTCCTCCATCCGTGTCCATATCGCAGAATACCTCCAAAGGTCCTCCATCCAATACTCTGTTCTCCGGCCAAACAGTGTAGACGCCGCTTTTTTGATGCCCGATTCTCAACAAATCCTCACAGTCAATTGCTTTATCCACTCGCGAGTCAGCAGTATTACCTGCAAGATAATAAGCACGCTAGTTAGGCATGTTTTACTTGCAAAGCCGGACATATTTCATTGAATAACGAAGCTGATGTCTGACTATTTTGGGTTGCTTACTCACAAGATGGTCTATTGTCTCTGGTATTGTCTCATTTCCATCGCAATGTCCATGAAAGAATCGAATTTTCCTTCTTGACTGCAACTAGAGTCACGTGTGAAATTGTTCTTCCCAGAGCAGGTAGACAAAATCCATGCTGAAATCAATACGTAAAGTTTCAACAACCTGGAAAAATTAGCAATACATATTAGTTAATTGTTGCAGTACCGATCAATTTTCAGCTATGTCCAAATAAATTTACAGGATAAATTAGTTTTATGTCCCATTCTTTTTTCATCTTAGTTATTATATTACATTCGTATTTTACCTTATTTACCTCAGAAGCGAAAACTATCAGAAAAATATTAAATTTCAAACAAAGGATTATTAAGGTATTTAAATTGAATTCAATAAACTATTTTAAAATATTCGTTTATTATATTTAAAATGAGAAAAATAATTAGAGAAAATTTAAATTTATGAATGAATATGTTATTGGAAATATTCATTTAAATACACTGTAAAATTATGTTATCTACTGGAAAGAAATCTACGATTAAAGTTTCACAAATGTTATTGCACATTGACTTTTGTTTGTTTTTAATTGAAGTTGAAAAGAAATATTAAAGTTTATAGCAATTTGTTAGATAAAAAAGGAAGGAATAATGAGTCCAATTTATTTGTAATATCATTGAAAATAAATTATAACATCTAAAGAACAATTTAAACACACTTGTATATGTGTATTGTAAATACACACCCACGCGAGTAAATATAAAAGAATTCACTTTTAATTGATTAAGTTAAAATAAAGAAATATTGTAAACATATAAATATCCTATTTTTAATCACTCTAAGAACTACTTCAAATAAATGTAATACATGAATGAAAAATTTTCAAAAACACTCACATTGCTTTGGTTTTTTTCAAAGTTCTAAGCAGAAAAAACGTGATGAAAGAATAGAATCAATATTGCGTTCAGATACAGTAGACGTTATTCTGGTTCATCATAAAGAACTAACTCGTATTTATATACAGACAAATTTACGAAGAAGTCTGCTCATAAAATATAAGCATTCTTTTGTCCGAAAGGCTTAGGACAACAACGCTTATAAATAGAAGTTTGATGGCGAACTGGCTGAAAGCTATTTCTCAGAAACATTTACAATGTTAATCGTCTGCAAATTCAATTAATGAAGAGAAAGATCGAATAAATCTTAATTGTTGTGTCATAGATTTTTTAAAGTCCTTTAAATGCGTTCGTTTATAGCTAAAAGATAGTGCATTCTTGTAAAAGCATTTCTCAAAAAGCTTTCCTTTTTAAAAAATATTTGAAAATAATTAATAAAAATTCTGGAATTCTAAATGCACAAAATCAATAAATTAATCCATATTTTGAAGAAAATAATGATACTAATTTGTGTGTAGCCTGTGACGTAGTTAATACAGAACCCTATCAATAAATCAAGCATTTAAAAACAGAGACGGACTTTAAATACATACATACATGCATTATATATATATATATATATATATATATATATATATATATATATATATATATAAGCAATTTCATAATTTACTCCCTATTCTTTATGAGCATTTGTATTCATGAAAGCTCGAAAGCGTCAAAAAGCACAAATAAGTTGATCTTCATTTATTGATAACATTTTCTTGTTTCTTTTTCAACACTGATCTACATTTAAATATTCTCGCCATCAGTTTTCGTAGGTAAATACTATAAGGTAGAGACAAAAAAATTTATAAAAATACATACATATATTTGTGCATGCAGATAACATTTAAGTAATTATTTAAAGTTTCTTTTAGTTAAGTATGGACTTTTAAACAAAATCCAATTTTGTGACAAATTTCTTGTATATAACTATCTTTATCATTATTTTTTCCTCTTTTTTTTACACAATTTTAAAGTCTTAACGAACTTTTTTGTCTCTATTAGTATATTAATGTTCATGTTTTCTTTCTTAATCAACTTAATCTTTAAAAACAGAAATTTTAAGAATTTTTAATTTGATTAAATATCAGTTTTTCAAACCTTAGCTGACATTGTTTGAAATGAATTTTCACTGTTGTTATAATTTAATTTTTCTTTTAAAAACATTTCTTAGTAGTATAATCCTGAACTTCAATATTTCACCTTAAATGCGTTGTGCTGAGTTTAGTTTTAAGAATGTACAATTTCCTCGTCTGTCCATTGACTTCAGCTTTTTATTTCAAATTACTTTATGGTATGAGAGTGACCATAATCACCGTTATGATAGTTTGTTATTGTATTTTTATTTGAGTTCAAGGAAGCAGAATAAAACGACTAGAATTTATTAACAATAGAACAATGTAGAAATGCAGTTACGTAAGAATTAGCATATTATTTGCTTTGTAAAGTTATAAGAAATAACCTTCGATGCACTTGACATCTGTCATTGAACTTTATTGAACATTTAGGTAATAAAAGCAAGAATTTTTTTTACTAAAAAGCAAGTTATTTTTCTACAAATAAAATTCTTTTAATATAATTAGTGCTTAAATTGTTTAATTTTACATTTGAGTTATCTTTATCAACTTTCGAATTTTAATCAGTCAATGTGTTTAGAATAGTATTTATTTCTTCCCATTACTTTGAATATCCATTTGAGAATTCTTTGCAGTTTTAAGAAAATACATCTTTTGCTGCGGTATATGTAGGTGAACAAAAGATATTTTTTTCTGAAAGTCTAATGCTTCTTACATTGATAACATTCTTTTAGTTAATTCAAAAATTCGAGATTTTGTTGTGTTGAGAGTGTAATGCCAAAATGTTATCATACTATTTAGGGCGTATATTTCTTTTAATATCTAAATAATGAATCAAAGGAAATTATTTTAAGGTGATGAACAAAAGTGTAAAGATGCGATGAAAAAGTAGCTTTCAATATCACTATAGCTAAAAAAATTTAATGGTCAAAAAACTGCAATGATAACAGTATATAATGATCTATAATAAATCGTTTGTTTTGCTGTAAATTGTCCAAATGAATTATCATAAAAAATTAATTTAAATCTAAATTCAATAAACTTTTCGTCAGTTAAATAAATTTTTGTATATATGTAAATAAAATAAATTTTTGTATTGATATCAAAATATACGTAGGAAGGAATCAAGTTTGATGGAATATTGTATATGTTTATCAGCAAATATACTTATTTCTTTTTTTCCAGTGCCCACTAATTAATTATTTGCACCCATGACAGAACATCTAAAAACTCTGTACTTCTAAAAGTCCACTATAAAGTAATTAGAACTTTTATTGTTTGCAAATTAGTATTTCTTTTTTCCTGGGACTGTAATTTTTCATTTTCATTTTCTTAACATGAAGCAGCCATTAATCGGCATTAATCAACTGGTAATTCAGAAACAATGTTACAGACTCTTACTAATATGTAAAGAGAGATTTTTCTCCAACTATTGTGATCTTGGATCTTTCTTGATGAAATATAATGCCTGAATGTCCAGTTTTTTTTATTTGCCCATTCTAAGAGATATTAATCTATACATACAACAAACTCTTTGATCCATTCCATTAAAGTTGTTTTCAGGAGGAGTATTCTAGATCAGTGTTTCTCAACCGCCGGTCCGTGGACCGGTACCGGTCCGCAAGAAATATTTACCGGTCCGCGAAATATCCAGCTTTTATAGGCCGACTATATCGAAAAAAAAATAAAATAAATATATCATTCACGTTGAAATTTTCTTGTTGAAGTTTTGGTGCTTTTATTCTCGATGCAATATTATATAAGTAAGTTAAATATACAAATGTAAATTATAACAAACAAAATGCTTTAAAAATTATGCATGTCTTCATGATTTATCTTCGTGAAAAATTGTGCATTGGGTCAAATTATTAATATTACCGGTCCGCGCGAACGTGCCGAAATATTTTACCGGTCCTTGGAGTAAATTCAGTTGAGAAACACTGTTCTAGATAACCGGGAATATTGACAATTATAAGCCAAAATCAACTACAAATTGTGTAAAGAATTATTTTGAGAGCAAAATGTGTGATGCACTTTGAAATTACTTTTTTATTGTAAAAACGAAAAAATAATAATGTAAGCAAAGCTTCTCAAGGTCCACAAAAATTCAAGAACCGAAACTGAGTTTAAAAATAAAGAAACGGTAGTGTTTTTTTTTTCTTTTTACATATTGAGTAATGAAGCGTTAAGCAAATAAAATGAAATTTATGAGGAACTCGAAGAGCAGCGTCCTCCTTGTAAACGATTCATTCTGCCTTTTACTATTGAAAAGAATGGAGAGCTTAACTGACTCTGTGAGTGTGTGTCAGCTCACACTTACTTATACTCTTACTTACTCTTTTTTAATTGTTATTGTTTTTAAAAAATTAATAAAAAAGACCTATACAAAAGGTCCAATGATATTTATATACATTTTAATACAACTACAAACATTTGAATTTGTGTACTAACAATCATCTTTGTAAATTGCATTTATAAAAATCAGGAACAAAAGTAAAGAAAATAAAAGAGAGATGATCTCTCTTTTATTACATGTGCTTTCCGTATAAAAAATGACTAAAAAAATGTGGGGGAAAACATATGGATTAATTTATATTGATTAACCTACAATCGTGATTAATTAAATTAAAACAATAAAATAACGATTTACATCACTAAGTTTTCAAAATCTATATTATTGAAATAATTTTGAATTTTTCAGTTTAAATAATTAAAGAATTAAATTTTATAATTAAAGAAAATAGTCAAGTAACATCGTTTAAGCAAACTTTCACATTTCAAAAATAAGTAAACAATAATTCAATAAAACAATAAAAAGATAATTTTAATGTTTAAAATACAACCGTAATGTTCAAATTAACGATTTTCAAACTTACTTTTTTAGAAAAATCTTTTCCTAAATTCTTAATTGAAAGGCAAACTTATTTTAAGTTTGTAGATGAAAATTTTGAGATCCTGTTTTTATTCTGGGAATCAATTTTACATACGGAAATTATTTAGTGCCGACTAATAATTTGGAAAATTTTTTCTTTATGAAACCCTTCGCAAATTGTCTTGCCGAACAGACAGCCGATCGCTTAACGCTTTTGTCTTCGGTTTAACTGTTCGGAACAGCTGCAACATTCAATGCAGAAACCAAGTCATTAATTATTAGTTTTAATTTATATTTTAATATCAATTTTTTTAGGATATTAGCTTTTTTTATACTTAAGCACAATTTATTTTGTATTTAAGTATCGCAAAGAATTCAACACTGAACAAAGTTCATACTTAAATTTGTTTTCTCTTCAGAAAAGGTACAGCGTTATCGTTTTGTATACAATTTCAAACATCATTAATGGAGCGATTTCACACAAAATAGTTATAAAGAAACAGTGAATATAACAAATTAGTGGAAACCAATTGAAGCAAAGAGAATTTAGGTATATATATTTTTAATAATATTTGTGAAATTTTAATTTTGAATTTATATAAACTTAAAATAATACAATTAATAAACTAAGAATAATTATTAAATAATATAGTGAAATAATGCTTTGAATATAAAAAAATACGATGGTTTTTATTTCTATTTGTACTACTAACATTTTTCATGATGGTTTTTACTATGCGTTGTCGTATTTCATATGTGTTACCTTATGTTTCAACATCTGGCCAAACTCGCCGTGTTTCGCGACCTGTGGCTTCTTGTAGAAAATATGCATCGGGTAAAATGTTGCGATCGGTAAAACAACGATATTTATTTTTTTACTAATCTTTATCAACCATAATTACTCTAAAAAATGTGTAGTCTCATGTATAATTTAGCTAAAAAAATAAATAAATAGATAGATGAATAAATAAAGGAAAAGAAAAAAGAAGGCGTGGACATATCTATTAGTTACAATATTACACTGCTGGACATTTGCTATGGACGGATAACACTATCATCCATAGCAACCACAAAATGAAAGGAAGAAAAAAGTGGAAAATTAGAATAAGTGCCGAATATAGTAAGAAGAAGTATGCGCATGCAAATTTTTTTCCACGTCTGTTCATCACGTGATATACATTCATAAGAGCTTTAAAGGTTTTGACGCGTGTGGACAGTTGTTGTTTCAAGTCAAAGTTTTACAGGAAAGATTTAATAGACGAACTTGAAATTTTTGGCATGTCTTCCCGACAACACTTAGATGATTTTATGGGTGGCCGAATTATTGGAAAGATCGAAGAAGGGCGAAAAATAACAGTTGTTGCCAGGGAGTTCGACATCGCTCACAGCGTTGTTTTACGGCTGTGGAAGTCATTTAAAACAACTGGAATGTCTAGTAGGCGGCACGTGGGATGTCGTGTTAAAAGTACGACGCCTGCAGAAGACAGATATATCATCCTATCACCAAAAAGAAACAGGTGCACCACAGCTCAGCAGGTGGCAAATCAATTTCTTACTGTCTCAAGAAAGCAGACCCCCGAAAAACTGTTGCCAGACGTTTTAGGGGAGGAGGCAAAGTTAGCATATATAGCAAAGTTTTATGCCTGCAGACCTGTTGTGTGTGTCCCATTGACCAGACAACACCGTATTGCCCATTTGCAATGGTGTCGTGAGCATCGTAATTGGACTGAACAGGACTGGGCATGCGTACTATTTTTCAGATGAGAGCAATATGGCCGCTACAAAAAAGCTTCACTAAGCTGCATTAAATTTCATCTTAAAATCAAGGGGTACCTTATTCTACATTGAACCAGTGTAAATTGGTTCCTTCTGAATGGTAACAAACATGAAAAATGGGTACTTACATATTATCATGTAGACTTTTTTCCTTCATAAATATATATGTCAAAGAATTTTACAAATTTTAGTATATTTTTTTCAAAATCTGAAAGAAATGCCAAACAGCTTACCTTATGGTGTTGGAACTCCCGGTTAACCTCCTGGTCAAGGTTAATGGTGAATACAGGGGTGAGCGAACACGACGGATCTTCGGTCGACCGGAATTCGAATCACTTCTTTCCGATAATGAGCATGACGCCCCTTAAACAACCAGGATACGGTGGCCCTATTCTGTATGATGTGACTGTTGCCATTATAATTATATGCAAGGCTGTAAAGCGAAGTTATCCCATACTTAAGACACAAACACAATTCTAACGTTTTGGAAATCATGCTATGACACTATTTTCATATAATGATGATATAATGGGGAAAACATGCTTTATAAATGCAACGACTATCTATATTAAAAATTTCCTCAAAATATTCTATTTAATTCTATGTGTCTTATTCTACAAAATCATATATTTGAACAAATTTGTTGATCGTATGTAATTGGTTTCTGTAATAAATTGAAGACTGAATAATTATATTTATTAATTTGTATATTATATAATTATATTTCTACAATAAATGACTCTAAAATGTAGAAAAATGGAGCATTTTCAGAATTTATCTTTATAAGAATACTTGATAAATATCCATAAATGAAGCAAAATTGCTTTAAATTATAAACAAGAAAAGAAGTGTTTACTTGGAACTTGGGAACTAAGTGTAAAAAAAAGTAACTTGGAACTAAATTAATGTAAAAAAAAAGTACTTGGAAACTAAATGTAACAAAAAAAAGAGGTATTTTATTCGTACGATTTATACACCTTTAAAAGTTAATAATTTAAGAATAATACTTCACTCAGGGATGTTAATTAAATTTGTATTTTAATTAGAGTCTTAAAGTTACATTATAGTTTATAAAGTGCTGAAATAGCTTTACAGTCACTGTTTCAAAAGTGAAAATTTACGAATCTCTTGTGCTTAATATTATGGCAATCAATAGCTAAATTGTACTTATTGATTGTGAGCAGTTAATTATTGAACAGCTTTTTTGTAATGAATAACATTATTATATAATTTTTTCATAAACAAGTAAATGCAAACAATACAATACTAAAATTTTACATTCAGAATACTTACTATATAACATAAGTATGGCGCCATCTGTTGACGAAAATAAGAACCTAAAATGAAAAACATTTTTCTGAAAATTTGCTTTTAATTCATTTGCTTATATTTTTATAATACAAACAAATTATTTACATAATAAATTACTAAATTATTTATTAAAGTAATTTACCTAATGTTAATATCCTTTTGAAATGTAATTATAATGCAAAAGTTTACGGCCAAATTTATAAAAATTTATAATTTATGAAATTGAATGTATCTAAAATTTGAAATGATATTATTTAGCTATGTATTAATTTAAAATTGATTTTTCTACCTTATACATTTTCATTTAGCATTCGTAGGACATAAAAAAGTACATATAAATAACAACTCTTTAAACATTTTCAAAGCAAACAAAAACTAAACATTTGAAAGTTTTCAAATTAACATTTTTTAAGCTTAAAATTGAAGAATTAATTCTCAGTTTAAGAATCTAGAGTTTTTCATAATAGCTCGATTTTATTTAAAGTTACACTGAGCTGCGCACAAGTTATTTCCGAAATTTCACCACTAAAGTTTTTCTGAATAATATTAATTTTTCAAATTTAAGAAATGCTATTAATCTTGGTTTCTTTTTTTATAAAGGTCTTGAAATGCTGACCCATTTGTCTTAATGATGAATTCACTGCGTCTGCGTAAAATGGTATTAAATTTTCCCGAGATGAATTTGATGTTTTTTTACTAATTATAAAAATTATAAAATAATTAATAAAAATAAATCCATTGGAAAATGTTGATAAATTAAATCAGGACATTTTTAATATTTCAATGAATTTGTAAAAAAAAAAAAAAATAAATAAAAAAAAACTTAATGAATTCAGATGTACTTTTTTTAAAATAATTTTTCATATTGTTATTTCATCTGATTTTGGTTGGTAGAACTATATACTCCCCTACCACATTTCATATATTTCCATTAAATTTATTTCTTTGAAAAAAAAATAAAAAGGAATAAAATATGATATTTTTCTACATAGGTATTTTCTTTTTCTCTTTCTTTCAATGGTTGTGCTTGCAGATGTATGCATGTAGATGTTACTTTATCATCTCTTTAACAGTTCGAAGATTTGATTTTAGTTTAGAGGCTTGTAATGTTTCGAAATCCTTATAAATCATTGATTAAATAACGGTCTTTTTGACTAAGGTGTGCAAAAATTTGACAGCATAGAGTCATACTATCGCAAAAAGCTTTACCTTTTTTATGATTTTGTACCATTTATCAGACAGGAGATTGATGCAGAAAAAATAACAAGTAAATTAACTTATAAAAAGACTACAATAATAGAATTAGAGGGGGAAATGCATTGCTCAAACTAATTCATGCAAGGAACATTTGCAAAATAAGCAAATCAGGAATCAAAAAGGCATCCTTTCACAATTTAAATACAATATTTTTCACTAGATAACATTTACATTTGACAAATTTCCAACTGAAAACTGTTTAAAACCTAAGGGCTTATTCAATAATAAATAAAATAAAATTTTGTGTATTTATTTATTTTCGAATCTCTCTCTCTCTCGTGTGTGTGTGTGTGTGTGAATGCGTTGAAACAATCTTGAAATAAGTTGTGATAATATGTTGTAAATTATATTGAAGCAACTTTGCAGTAGACAATTAGTTTAAATTTTTTACTTGGAATATTGTTTGGTTCGTAATAACTTTGTTCTGTGTATCAATTTACGACATTCCTGAGTTAATTAAGTTTTAGATTTAATTTAATTTTATTAAAAAAAATTCGTTAACGACCATGTTTTCTAAGTCGTACGACTGCTACAATGATAAACATCTCCATTGTGTTTGTTATGGGTTATATCTTTTAAAGCGCGTATATTAGGAAATTTCAAAATTTGTAGAGATACAGAAGATTAAGTGATTATTGAAATTTTGTTCTTTTATACACGACACAGTTTTAAGAACGTCTATTAAATGATTGCATTTTTAATTAACGGAGGAGTATTTATTAAGATGATATTAAAATTTCATGAAGAAAGTCTCTATTTTTCATTGATGCGATGTGCAAGTTTGGAAGAAAGAGTAACAATTTATGTGAGATTTTCTCATTCGATAATCGAGTATAATTTTGAGAAAATTTCTCCAGGGACATCTTAAGATATATCTCCAACCGTTGGTGTTAACTCACATTATAGTTTAGTCGAGAAATACGAGAACATCAAGAAAGAAAATAACTATAACAAAAATCTTAAAATATTTAATTGCATACATCATTTAAAACATTGTAATTGCTTAAGGTCTCTCTTAAAATTCATGAGTTCCAAAACATATCCTTTAAAGACTAATAGATATACAATTTTCTTCTCAAAATACTTTTTTTTACTTATGTTACTTAAAAGAATTAAATGTTCTAACATTTATTGAATGAAGTATGACGAAAAAATTACTAAATATGAGGAAGGGCTACCACGGTAAGCGGATTCTCATTTTTAGTGACAGTCAAGCCGCTTTAAAAGCGCTCAGCTCTTTCGAAATCAAATCTAAAATGATTTTGGAATGCAGAAACCTTCTTACAGAACTGACATTTAGAAACAATGTGATCTTTGTGTGGGTGCCAGGGCACAAAGGTATCGAAGATAATGAAAGGGCTGATGAACTTGCTAAACAAGGATCGTCTTTTGCTCCCATTGGTGCGGAACCTTTTTGTGGGATCAATTTGAAGACCGCAAAAATCAATGTTCTTAGATGGGAAAAACGGAAGATGTATGAAACTTGGCTCAACACTCCTGGTCAAACCCACGCTAAAAGTATGGTCTGTGGATCATCAGCGAGGATTATCTCTGAAATTCTAATATGCTCTAGGCAGAAGATACGTTTAAGCGTAGGCTTCATAACTGGGCACTACTATTTCAGAAAACACCTCCATACAATGGGACTGTTTCAGCAAGACCCTATCTGCAGGAAATGTCATACGCAAGAGGAAACGGCCAAGCATTTACGAATGCGAGGCTCTTGCCCTCCGTAGATTAACTTCTTTAGGCATTATCCATACTAGAGAGTTACACCTAGACTCCATTAAAGGGTTATCGGACTTTATTAATAATGTGGGTGACCCGAGCAACTGGAACTAGGAAACATTAAGTTTGGAGTTAATAGTACAAAATGCTGATAAAAGCAGAGGTGCCCAATGACATACAAACCCAACTCTAAGAAGAAGAAGATGACGGAAAATTAATTTCGTGAAAATAATAGCTCAAAAGTGTATCGTGAAATAAGCTTCGACTTTTTTTTGCACCATTCATTTTTATTCTCCTAAAAAATTAAAATTATAGTACACATGCTTATATTTTCAGAGATTTTCTGTGACTTTAACTATTATTTAGGTGTCATTATAGCACTATCTCTGTCCGTTATTGAGGAAATCTTCTTAAACTTTTTGGATCTTATTTTAATTTCGGTTGACATCAAAGATTCGTTATGTCCTTTCCAAGATTTCCAATTGATTCCATCAGCATGACTGCTATGCTTTCCAAAGTGATTGAGGGCGTTGAGATTAGAATTGTGGCATTGGTTGTACCACCACGCTCCTTTGAACAACTGAGCACAACTGTTTTGATGGGAATCATTATCTTTGTCTTTCGTTGAAAATGCCATATTGTTGTGGACCGGTAACATGGAATCGCCTAAAACAAATAATCATTATTAAAATTTTGCTCTTCCAATTTTCAGTCATTTATTATTTTGATAGAATTTTCATTAAATTATATTCATATTCTAGTTCCTTCAAATTTTTCAAAGAAAAAAGAAAGAATAATACTGAAATAGGTGTTAGGAAAAGCCCAGTTTTGTATGCAATACTTTCACAAGATTTAGAAGCAAATCTTATAGCAGAGCAGTTATCTTATCATAATTTACTTCCACAGCTCTGTTGACTATTAATGTTATTAAAAGAAATGAATCAAAATGCAGGTAAAAATTTCTTCCACTGTCGGGAGTTTATTTAATTTTTTTAAAAAAAAGCAACCATATTTATACAAGTAACGCAGAAATGATAGAAATCAATTATAAGCATTTCTGTGTTGTTTTTATAAACCGGAACTTCTCCGAAAATTTATATCAATATTAGTCTTCTAAAATTCTCCCAAAATTTATATCTCCTAAAAAATATTTCCCTAAAATTTATATCAATAATAGTCTCTTCTTCATTTCTTAAAATCTATTCACCAAGTGAAATATACTGATAGTAATTCATTTTTATATTTCTGTACATTCCTTTTTAAAAGTGAAATAAATGTTTCAGCAAGACCCTATCTGCAGGAAATGTCATACGCAAGAGGATACGGCCAAGCATATCATTTACGTATGCGAGGCTCTTGCCCTCCCTAGATTAACTTCTTTAGGCATTATCCATACTAGAGAGTTACACCTAAACTCCATTAAAGGGTTATCGGACTTTATTAATAAAGTGAATGACCCGAGCAACTGGAACAAGGAAACATTGGGTTTGGAGTTAATAGTACAAAATGCTGATAAAAGCAGAAGTGCCCAATGACATACAAACCCAACTCTGAGAAGAAGAAGAAGAAAAGTGAAATATTATAGCTGGACTTGCTTTTTATACTTTTACAGAGTGATGACTTCATTTTTGGTAACTGGGAGAAAAATACACTTTGATTTTATGACTGAAGTAAAGTAACGCATAGGAGCTAAAGTTAATGCCAAGCTTAAATCCATGTGCATTTTTCAGTTGCCTAGTTTATGTGGTGATACCATGGATTGTAACAATTGGTTAATTTTATTGGCCAAGCAGCATAAGCAATTTTAGTTACAAATTCATAGAAATTTAAATCAAAACTTAATTACTTTTAAAAATTTGTAGGATTGCAGTAAAGTATCTATGCTCTTAAGATTATTTCAAAAAGAAAATGGAGATGAACTAAGTAAAATAAATTGCAAATAATTTAAACATATCTAATTAAAAAAGAAAAATCTATTTTTACAAAAATTCCTTTCTTGTTTTACATTATTAGGAAATAAGGAATTAAGTACTTAATGATCATATACTATTAAGCATATATTAAGTACTTAATGATCATTCTTCTTTTAGTAAAGATCTTTTCGAATTAAATATATCTCATCTTTCGTAAGTTATTTTCAATTGCATATTCAAATTATTATGGATTGTTGCCTACTGTATCAACGGGTACCAATGGCATGTGTGTACTGAGGAAGTCGGACTCCACACCAAATTGCGGTACAATTGGAAAAGTGTAGCAGCGCACACCATATCGCCCCATCTTAGCTGGTACAAAACAATAAAAACAATTATGGTATTTTATATCCAGTAGATTTTCTAAGAGGTAAATCAACTCGTTTGTATGCCATTGTATGGTACCAATGGCATGTGTGTACTGAGGAAGTCGGACTCCACACCAAATTGCGATACAATTGGAAAAGTGTAGCAGCGCACACCATATCGCCCCATCTTAGCTGGTACAAAACAACAAAAACAATTATTATGGTATTCTTATATCCAGTAGATTTTCTAAGAGGTAAATCAACTCTTTTGATATGTTGAAGAGCAAATTTTATTAAAGATCCAAATCATTCTAATAGATAACCATATTTTAGATATAGGCTGAAAAGGAATTACGTTGGCTTAAGCAATTTTGAAATAAGCTATTTGTCTTTCCTCTCTCTCGTTTTAAGCAATTTATAAATTATATTCTTGTGAATTTATATATTTTAATACTAAAATTTATACATGGATTATCCACAAATGTTTATTCAAACATCTTAACAAATATTTGTTTTAATGATTTTTCCAAGAGACCATTTCTCAGAAATCTTGTCATCTTGTCTTAAAAGTTAAAAACCAAGTACCTAATTTTTGAAGTAATACAATTAAACAAGCTTTGGCGATTATTTGCGTTTTTTTTTTTTTTTTTTTTTTTTTTACTAATTTTTTGATTTTTGTTAATTTAATTACTTGCCAACAAGGGCTTGCATGCAGATAATTAAATAGGAGGCACCTAAGAATTATAAGTACATGGATAGATTGAAAATCAGACATAAATTGCGAAAACTTTAAAGCATTTTAGATTAGACAGTTCATTCTTCACATTGTATCTTAAGCAAGTCAGTCAAATTACAGTCTTGTGTAACATATCTTATTAATATTATTATAGCTATGGTAGCCTAGTGGTTACGGCATCGGCCTTCTGTCCGGAAAGTCGGTGTTCGATTCCCAATTCCGCCAAAGTACTCACCGAGTACTTTGGCGTTAAATGCGTGCTCCTTAAATCTGTGAATCGAAATTTCTGTGGTTGGTCACTGAGCAGTTACCATGGGTGTAATGGTCTGGAGCAAATTTCTTCTCCTTTCAGATCTATGTCAAAATTGAACAAGTGGATCCTTTGGTGGTGCCATCTATCGGAGGAGTATAGAGCAAAGTCGTACTTTCCCCTTCGTGATGCTCTGCGTAAACGAAAGGCGCACCCTATTGACTTAAATTAGCATAGCCAACGGCATAGCGAGCTTGGCTTGTCCAAGTGTCATAAGCAACAACAACATAAATCTTATATACACTGTAGAAATCGCATAAACCTCAAGCATTCATTAGGTATTTGTGATTGCATCTTTTCAATGTGCATTAACTAATAAAAATAATCTAAATTGGATTTATCAATTTTATTAATGATAGGAAATGAATTTTAAGAAATAAGCATTGATTAAAAATCATTATATCATGTGATTAGTTAGATTCCATTAAAATTCGTTAGAATCTCAAAGAAACCAAAAAAAACTTCGCATGTTGATTGAAAAATAATTTATTTTAAGAATAGTTTTTTTCATAAAAATTAATTTTTACACATACTGAAATTTACACATACAAAATTTAAAATTGAAAACCAATAAATTAAGTTTTTGTTATTAAAATAATTCATTGCTCAAAATAATTTAAATTCAGCTGGGCTAGAAACGAGATTTTTGCACAGATCGCGCTTGCTATTTAAACCCAAATATAAATATATACAGATTTTTCAATCCTTGCGATAAGTATACGGAAACTAATAATTCATTTTTGCCCAATCGATTGGCTGAGTGGTTAGCGTTCCTGACTCCTGAGCTCTTAGTCCTGGGTTCGAATCCCGGTTCGGGCATGGATGTTTCTTTCCTTCTCTGTCCTTTCTTCTGTGATGTTGTATGAATGTGGCCCAATAAAGGAGTTTGCGGTGGTATGGGGCGGGCAACGCTACTCGCCTCCGTGACTTGGTTCACAGGTTCCAGCTGGGTAACGACAAATAAGTAGCAGTCTCTGGCCTTGTTGTGGAATAGGGTTACACCCTCTTGTGCCCGCCATTGAAAAAAAAATTCATTTTTACAAGTAAAAGAAAATTATATTCCCTGAATGAAAATTAAAAATGTATAGAAATTATGTCACTAAAAGTTAATCTCTATTTCTCATACTTTTGGTCATGATTAACTTTATATTGTCATTAGTATAATACTTCATGTACTTTCGCTATAACAGCGAATCAAGTTGAGCTGTCACAAAAGCAAAATATGCGAAATAATATATATTGGAAAAGTAAAGTGAATGTCATTATTTCATTGTGTTAATAATTTTATAAATGTTTCCCGGAAATGAAACAAACTTGATAAAAGTATTGTAAAGATAATAAAAAATGAATAATCTCTATCTTTTATCTTTTAAATCTCTTAAAAGAAAAGTTTCAATTCCTAAAAAAAGATGATTGTTTTTGACATTCTTACATAATCATGAATCTCGTTTTATGTCTTTAATTAATTTTTTTTTTAAACTACAATATGAAAATTTACTGGAATGTTGTTACTTATGACACTTGAGCAAGCCAAGCTAGCAAGTCGACCGCTATAAAAAATTCAGTCAGAAAGGTTTATCTTTCGTTTAATCAGAGCACCACGAAGGTGAAAGCAAGTCTTTGCTGTAAGACTCCTCCGACAGATGGCACCACCAGAGGATCCACTTCCACAGTTTTGACTATGATCTGGAGGTGGAGGAAATTTTCTCCAGATCATTATACCGTAGTAACTGCTTAACGACCTAACTGACTGTAACTGTTTAACAGGACTGTTGGTTGCAATATTCGATCCATTAATATGGAACAAAAGCATCAACAAAACTGTAATACAATTAATATTTTTGTTATGTAAAAATCAAACCAACACATAGAAGTTATAAATTATTTCATGTATAATACACCAATTATTATGCTTTATCTTGGTTTTTATGAAACAAATGGATCAAATTTTACATAAATAATACCACAAATTATTTGCTATAAT
The DNA here is from genome assembly GCA_037975125.1 of Latrodectus hesperus. NCBI lineage: Eukaryota > Metazoa > Arthropoda > Arachnida > Araneae > Theridiidae > Latrodectus > Latrodectus hesperus. The sequence goes on from JAJQOW010001524.1 coordinate 42,982, forward strand.
CGTGAAGTGGTGATTTTTTTTAAAGTGACAGTGTTTGAAGCCCCCTTTAGCGCAATCTAATAGCCGAAATGGCACCAAACTTGGTATTTAGACTAATCAAAACATGGAAAAAAGATTCCGTAAAAAAAAAATTAGTTCCAAAAATTGCCGCTAGGGCATTTTGTGGCGCTGCTGTGGTTTACGATAACAAGAATTAGCATAAAACACGAGTATCAAAGAAAAATGCAAATGTTGTGTGATGACAGCGCCAGTAATAAGGGCTATAAAAGCAAGTAGTGGACAGCTCCGACAAATAATCTCAGCTGCAGTAAACGAGCTCCAGGTACCATGCCTCTCAAGTTAGCGGAACGTGCGTTACTCGTGAAGCTATTTTATATGAATCAATGCACTGCATCCGCAGCTCTTCGGGAATTTCGATCCAGAAAAAACTACGAAAGGGGCCTTTATCACTGAATGGTCTTAAGAAAATGATTAAGAAGTTCGAGGAAACGGGGTCACTCACAATTCGCGCTGGAAGAGGATGTAAACCAGTATCAGAAGATGTAATAACTGATGTGGCAACTGCAATTGTCGAAGGATCGCAGGGAACCATTGCTGGTACTAGCAGCGCCCGGGGTGTTGCTCGACAATTGAACATGAATTATTCCACGGTATGGAGAGCTTTGCGGCGCGTTATTGGATTTTATCCCTACGAAATCAGCCGCTTGCACGAACTGAAACCAAGTGATTATGATAAGCGAGTGACTTTCGCTCTATCGTTTCTTGCCAGGATAGAAATTGATGATGCTTTCCCATTGCATATTCTGTGGGGAGATAAGTGCCATTTTTATATCACTGGGACCATAAACACACAAAATAGCCGAATTTGGGCTTCTGAACAGACCCACACCATGCACGAAATCCCTTTGAATTCCCCAAAAGTCACTGTTTGGTGTGGTTTCATAGCCGAATTCGTAATTGGGCCATTCTTTTTGAGACCATCACTCCAACAGGACCTGAAACGTGCACCATAAATGCAGAAAGGTACCACGAAATGCTGCAAACGTTTGTTATTCCACAACTTCAGCAAAGAAACCGTCTTCAACAGACAATCTTTATGCAGGATCGTGCTCCGCCACACATTAATAATAAGCTAAAGCAACTGTTGCGCCAAAACTTCACCGATGATAGAGTCATAAGTCGGAGTTTTCCAGTTGCATGGCCACCTCGTTCCCCTGACATCACGCCATGTGATTTTTGGCTCTGGAGATATTTAAAATCTCAAGTTCATGTTGGTGGAGTATCAAATTTGTCTATTCTGAAGGACAACATAACAAAGACAGTGCGGAATATTCCTCGCGATATGTTACGCACGACTGTGGAGAACGCTGTGCACAGAATACATTGTGTTATTTCTGAGAATGGTACTCATATTGAATGTGGTCTAACTCCTCCCTGGGGAAGTTAGTGTAGTAAATAAACATTAGTAATTAAACTGTACAATTGTATGCGTTACTATTTTTTCTTTTATCATATTTTATACATTGTAAAGCTCCACAAAATGCCCTAGTGGTGATTTTTGGAACTAATTTTTTTTTTTTTTTTTTTACGTAATCTTTTTCCCAAGTTTTGATTAGTCTAAATACCAAGTTTGGGGAAATTTCCCCTATTAGATTGCGCTACAGGGGGCTCCAAACACTGTCACTTTAAAAAAGATCACCCTGTACTTTCTT
>JAJQOW010001525.1:0-15000 GCA_037975125.1 Latrodectus hesperus
AGCATCTCATACATGTTCTACAGGATTTAAATCTGGGGAATTCCGTGGCCAATCCACTCGAGTGATACATTCTCTTTCCAGGTACTGTACAACATCAGGAGCTCAGTGTGGTCGTCCATTGTCATCCATAAAAACAAAATTTTCTCCAATAGCATTCTTGTGAAAAGCAGAACATTTTTTTATTTCGTATATGATCTTGAGCTTGATGGATAAAACACATGTTTATTGTTTTAAAAGCTAAATAAGGAATTTAAATCTAACCAATACTATTTATTCTAATATTTTTCATTATGTGCATTATTTTTGTTAACGCTACTGTATTAGAAAAAAATTTTTTTAATTTTTTTTACATTTTTTTACATTTTTACAACAATTGAAGTCATGCGTTGTAGTAAAAAATAGCTCATATAAAGTATAATACTAAACCTTGAACAAATATAGTTATCAAAACATAATTTAAGTATAAGTAACATGAGTCAATCATAAATAGCACATAATAAAGTGACTATGTCTTCAAATATGAAGAATAATTTGAGCATTGTCGAATCCTTCGAAGGTCAATGCTGTTACAGAAGTCGAGTCACGAACTCCATGCGAGATTAGGACAAAGTTGGTAATTCTTGTAATAACTTACTCAGAAACGAGAAACTAGCTTTATTTCTTGTACTATATTCGGGGGAAAGAGGACTATATTTCAATAAGAATGCTTATACTTATTCCCGTATACCAACTTACTTACATTATTCATATTCTTTTAAAAAATACAAGTATTCCTTTATAAAATAAGTTGATTGAAGATGAAGGTGTACCTGCAAAAATGTTTACTTACTCATCTCATTTTTCTGTGTTAATATGTCTTTAAAATAATTGAATTTGATAGTTATTTTATATTATCTATTATAAAAGTAATAGGATATTTTTTCTGGCAATGGAAATATATAAATATTTTTTGTCATTAAATAATGATACAAACACATCCTATCAATTAATATTAGTGATCAATTTTATAAGATATTTTTTCTTATAGCTAATATTACATTTTGTTGTTGTTGTGTTGTTTCTTATTCCCGTGACCAGTAATGCTTAATCAGGTACATGACTTCATTCACCCATTTTTCATACTAAATTATACTAATTTCATTGTGAAACTTCATGAGTATTTATAAACTTATTTTTAAAAGGTCTATTGTGTGTGTTTCAGCCAAATTTTGATGTATTTTTCTATTGCCTATGTAAGTATTCTTTTCGAATAGTTTGCATTTGCTTCACTAATATATTCCATAACTGTCCATTTTAATTTAACATTCATTTAAATAAAATGTATATTTAAAGCATTTACTATAAGTATATGAAACAACACATTTGTTCAAGCAATTCCCTAATTGTGTATAAATATGTAGGGCCCCTAAATTAATATCTTTGAATGTTATCTAGATTTGCGCACCATTTTCTTTTGTTTCTTTTTTCGTGCACGATGAAAAAGCAAATTTGAATTTCTAAAAAATATTAAAGGAAGTTTTTTAGCACTGATATTCGTTTATCATATACAAGAATGTTATGAATACGCTCCACATTTTCATCACAAATAGAACATTCAAGAACCGAGACTTTAAAGTCAACTGTGCAGTTATCCATACTGAGAACTTTATGATTCTCCAATTAAAAAAAAACGATTTAAGCCTCTCAGTCAATTTTCATAAATTCTTCAAATCATCAGAGCTTTAATGTTAGCATGATTTGTAGCTGGTAGTTTTTGAACATTCTTGAGGGCACAATTTTGCTTTTACTTTTGCTTTTTCCAATGACATTTTTTGTGAAATTTTAAAATTGACGACAGGTCACATTCTTCCGAATTAAACATTTTTTCGCAATTTTTATTTTATTTAATATTTTTTCGTCTCATTTCTTAAACTGGGACGTAACTGAAATTCCTGAACAGAGCCAGCCCCTCTCAATAGATGAAACTTTCTAAATTAAGTAGTTTAGGTGAAACGAGAAATTAATTATAGAAAAATACAACTCAAACACTGTAAAGTGTTTTTACATTCCTTTCTGTGTTCTCATGTACAGGAGGGAGAGGAGTCGAGTTCAATATATCAAAGTTTATTTCCCACCACATGTCTGGTTTGGTTTGGTTTGGTTTGTTTGTCGCTCAACGGTCATTTTTTGCACACGAGGGCTAATTAGACCGGGACTTACGGCTTAAAGTGGATTCCGAACCACTACAAACATCCATGCCCAAGGTGAGATTCGAACCCACGAACCACCACATGTCTGATATCTCTGTGCTTTTAATTATTGTTTCCCACAATATCTGGAATGCCTGCTCGTGTCGCTCCGTTGTTCAAGAATGAATCAAGTTCTCAGACATTATGAATACCTACCAACCTTGGAAAAAGAAAATCAGTAGATTCTACTGATTTTGAGGGAAAAAATCAGGAGACACTGTTAGCAATATTTTTGCTTGAAACAGAATAATTAAAATGGCAGTACAGCAAAAAGACAATTATACTCTTTAGATTATATATTCTGAGAATAATTTATGTTATTTTGTGTTAATCTTAATTTTTTTTATAAAATATTCATTAACCTTACAAAGAAACTATAAAATACTAAATAATCTACTACTTGTAAAAAAATAAACATCAACGTTAATGTCCCAATATTCATTTTATAAGGCAACTTTTATTGCACAAATGCAATTTTATATATGTATTAAACTTATAAAATTACATAAAAACTTAAAATATATTACTAAATCTATTTAATTCAGTGACAAATACTTTGTATGAAGGTAATATTTTCCTAATTAAACTACTAATTACTAGTAATATTCCTCATAGTTGAAATGTTTATGTATATAAACACCTGGTGTCTGCTCTGAATGTTGATTATATGACTGCCAACTCATAGGAGTCTTGGCAGTCTAATAGTTACAGCATCATCCTTTCCCGGTGGACTCGAAACTCAGAGGAATATATTTAAATAATAATAATAATAATAATAATAATATATATATATATATATATATATATATATATATATATATATATATATATATATATATATCATTATATTAGTGCGCCATCTGTTGATTATTTAAGATCCTAAAACAACTCAATAGACTTTTTCGGCTGCTTTTAAATTTTTCACTGAAATCGCCAAAAATCAGTAGATTTTCATACATTATCGGGAAATTGGGCAAAATGATGAAAAATCAGGAATTTCCTGATAAAATCAGTAGAGTTGACTGCTATGATAATGTGAAAAGGGTATCAAATAAAAAAATTGAAAAATATAAGAACACACAAAAATAAAAGAAAAATATTTGTCAGAAACGAATGTTCGCAAAAAAAATTTTTTTTTTAATTTTAGATCGTAAACTATAGAAAATATTATGATTGTGTTTATGCGGTCAATATGAAAAATGTGAGTGTTTTAAATTAGAATTTTCTTAAACTTTTTTCACGAATATATTCACAGCAGTTGAAATAATCGTATAAAGTTTGTTTCAAATTTAAGAAATAGTTTTAATAAAGAACACTAAAGAAATATTTTATCTTTAGTAACTGTCATCACTGGAACTGTTGTTTCAAGTTATGCGATGGTAGAATGCATTTAGCTTTTTCATCGCAAAAACAGCTGTGAGAAATGTATTGCAAAGCCTAAGTTATTTAACTTGCCTTAAATAGCTTTATGTGGCATTCACATCAATTTTGATAATTTTTCCAAATTCAATATCTTTTCTGAATAAACATTATATGTATTATAACAATTCCTACATTATTAAAATGAATACTTTCATACATGCAAAATGTAATTCTCTAACTTAAATTTATAAACAATTGAACCTTATTTTATTTTTTTAAATTTTGTATGAGTGTGAAAGATAGAGTTTTACCGTCTACAACCGCAGTGAAATACATGTGAAATATGAAAAAGAATTAGAGCCTTTTTATTATTATTATTATTATGTTTTTTTGGATGATGAATTTATGTATTTGAGTTTTCAAGCGTCTTTTTATGGTGAAAAAAAATTTATTTTGCTTTTAAATTGAAAAAAAATATCATCAAAATTTAAATGAATATTTTCGAGTACATGTTCATTTTTTCATCTAGTTCTCTAGAATATTAAAAAGGACGAGTACTTGCTAAATTTTCCCACTGAATTACTTTTATAAACTAATTTAAATTTTTTATTATGAAAATAATGATGAAATTCGACATTAATTACAAACTGTAGTTGTTTGTAAATCATATAATAAATAATCTATTCAAACATGTCTTCATTTCGAAAACACAAATTTTGATTAAACAAAGAAATGTAGAAACGAAGAAAACTTCGTTTTGTGAACAATCTGAGACAAAAAAACACCAAACAGCAAGCCTACCAAATTAACCTTAATGAAAATGGCCATTGTTTAGCAATAATTGATAAACTGAAGTTTCAACTGCTTTGGTTAATTAAGACTTCGGTGCCGTTTTAGAAAAATAGCGAGTTCGAATCTCGACTCAATCGAAGATCCATCCTGTTCACTAATGAAAAATCGTAAAATTTCAGAGTCACGTTGGTATATGTGTGCCAGCAGGTTGTCAAACTATATATAAAAAAAATGCTATCATTTCTGTCTCTTGTAGGATTGAAAGATGAAAATCCTGGAACCTGGGCATTTAGAAACAATATGTGGATGATGTTAACAATAATTACATTGTTTCCCAAAAAATAGAAACAAATGCAAAAGTTAAAAAAAATTAATTTTCTTTAAATAGAGATTTTGCAACTTATAGAATAATTTTTTAATCTTTAATTTTGAACTACGCATTTTATACGATAAAATAAAATCCGTAATTCAAAATTAAAGAAAAAGGACAATTTTTTTCGATTGTCATAGTTCTTTCATAAGAAATCTGATAGTCTCTTTTTTAAACTCAGATTTGATAACGATAATTCATGCTAGATACAAAACGACGTATTCTACAATAAGTTCACACAATCGAACCTTTAGATTGATTAAGTTTTATGAAGATTCTCTCAGACAAAAAAGATTTTTCCTGAGCACCTAAAACCTATATTTCATTAGATTCAGGTCAAAAAACTAAACTATTCCATTCGAACCATTGTTTTCACTTTGAAAAAAAAACCGTGAAGTCTTCTTAATGATCTAATGGAATGTTGTCATAAAAAGTCGATAAAAATCCAATATCAGGAAAAATTAACTATTTTTAATATAAAACTGAACACATTGATAAAGATAATCACTCGCATATCATTATTTTTGATCAAAATTGCTCATTGTACTAGGGGAATAGTAACCTAAATTTTAATCGTAAAAAGTATATTATGTGCAAAGAAATTCAGCCTGGTATCAGCTTTAAAACTCTCATTGACATTGATTCAGAAAAATACTTTTTTCTCTGAGATTTCTCTGGAAGGTTATAAAATAATACTTGCTGCTCATGGTAACAGGTCTTGCATAAAGATGTTTATTTAAAATTTTGGAAAAAGTGTATCAGACTTTATATTTGCAGTATATAGATTAAATCTAGAATCAGATATTAAATCGCGGAAATTTAATTAAAAATATCATCTAATATTAGATTAATTGAGCATCGTTATATTTGAAAGTAATAAGTTAATATATGCAAATATATTGCGTCTAATCATGCATTGGTGATGATAATTGGTGACGTCTCAATACACCAGTTCCTACAGATGGCCTCATAGAAAAAAATCCAACAGTGCGGATATAGAACCGGACCCCCACGTCCGATCCAGCGGCCGGGGTATGCCATGTTATGACGCTGAATTAAATTTACGCCGTGAATTTATCACACATCATATTAGCAATCAATTTTTTACTATCATCTACGATTGCACATAACACCACATTAAATATACATAAACTTTTTGTAATAGGAACACCACGACTACATTCTCAACACAGCCGTTCTAAATCACTTTTTGAATACAGCCGAACAGCCCGTTCTTTTTCTTTTTTAAAAAACTTGTTGCTTCCTCCGCAGCGCCATCTGGAGTCGTCAAATCATTACAGACTTATTTCCCTCTCAACTTGGAGGAAACTTTTCATGGAATGAGAAGTTCTGTGTTTTCGATTCCAGTCAGAAAAACCAAATAATAGTTCATAAATGTTCAGTAATGTTTAGAAATACACATATATATTTATATACGTACCAGTTCTATCTAAGTAGTATCTTACGCTAAGAAATGTGCACTCATCTTATCCTTAATGAATACTTTAAAACGTCATAAATAAAGTACACAAAAAGAATATTTACAAATTTTATTAAGATACATGAAAATATATACCAAAATGTACCCTTCATAATTATGTATTTCAGTTTAATTTTTCCAATTTTTAAGGGACACAACTCAAACTATCAGCATTCTGATGTTGTTTTCCTTTACGATTTCGTAGTTAAAGGACTGTAAAATCAAGGCTCATCGTAAAAGTCTAGAATTATTTCCGGTATTCTTTTCCAATCACACTAGAGGATTATGACTTTGGTGACCATCCAAGCAATATTTTAAATTTCGCACAGCAAAAAATTATAGCGGCACATTCTTTCTCGGTAGTGCTGTATTTTTGTTCCGTAGGGGATTATTTCTTACTTAGATACATAATAGGATGCTCTTCGTTTCCAATTACTTGCGACATCAAAACTTCAATTCCAATATTTGAAGCGTCACACTGAATAATAAATTGTTGTGTAAAATCAGGGCTGTACAAAACGGGTTTATTAGAGAGCTTTTCTTACAATTCATCGAAGGCACTTTGGCAAGAGTGCCTTCGATGAAATGTAAGAAAATCAAGTTTCAATTGATAGTTGATTTTCTATTCTTGCCCTTTAACAGGCTGGTTAGAGGAGCTGCTAATACAGAAAAATTAAAAATGTATCTTCGATAATAACTAGCTAACCCTAAAAGGGCACGGACTTGAGTTTTGTTTACATGAATAGGAAAATCTTTAATAACTTGAACTTTCAATTCACCAGGCGTTCTTCACCCTTTCCTACCAAATGTCCAAGGTATTTCATGCAAGCTTGGGCTAATTGGCACATCGATGGTTTTATGTGCAACTTCGCCACATTTATGTTCTCTAGATGTTTTAAATGATCATCCCAGTGTTGGGAAAATATAGCCACATCATCCAAATAAGGAATTTCATATTCTTCACATCCTTTTAATATACTAGTCATGAGTCGACTGAAATCATATGGTGCATTTTTCAATCAAAATGGAAGGCTAAAAGGTCTGTATATTCCAAAACTAGTCACGAGCGCTGCATATCTTTGCGTATTTTTACTCAAAGGTATCTGCCAGTAACCTCTGGTTAAATCCAAAACTGTGATGTATTTCGCAAAAGATACTTTTTCTATCAACTCTTCTATATTAGACAGTGGGGAAAGCTTTGTTCTGGTCACTTTGTTTAATCGTCGATAATCGATGCAAGGTCTTGCTTCCTTTCCAGGAGCTTCCACCAAGATAAGAGGAGATGTAAAATCAGATTCTCCTGGCTCTATCACTTTTAGCTTCAGCATTTTTTCTATTTCGGCTTTCAAAATTTCAGACTGTCTCTGTGAAAGTCTATAAGGTTTGGCACAGATAGGTCTGTCAGAATCTAGTTCAATGTCATGTTCAGTCAGATTGGTACAACCAGGCTTATTTGAAAAAGTGTTGGAGTATTTTGTAATCAGTATACAAAGTTCACCAATTTGAATTTCAGATAATTGCGTATTTGATTGTTTTGACTACCACAATTCCTTTAAATCAGAATCTGGGGATTCCAATTCAAGCTTAGGAGTTTCATCGTTCTCTTTGTAATTGTTTTCCTCCAAAGACATCAAGTTAACACTTTCTTCTCTCTGAAAATATGGCTTTAGCATTTCACATGGTAAACTTGGCTTTTATCACTGTTCGGATAATGAACAACGTAATCTGTCTCTGAAAGTTGTTTAACGATTTCCCCTGGACCAACCCAATTCACCTACAGTTTATTTGGTTTTCATGGGGCCACAAAAAGAACTAGATCACCAATTTTAAATTGTCGCTTTTCGCTTCTATCATACCACAATTCCTGTTTTTTTCTTTTTTTCTGTTTGCATATTTTCTACAGCAAGGTCCTGACAATGCTTCAGACGATTTAAAAGTTCAAACACATATGAAACAGTATTATTTTCTTCTTCAGTTTGCTCTGTTAAGTTCTCATATAATACCATCATTAGAGTCCTCAAGTTCCGGCCATGAACAAGCTCAGCTGGGCTGTAACCAGTACTATCGTGCGTCACTGTTCTCAACGCAAAGAGTGCATGTGGTAAAACTTTCTCCCAGTCTTCTCCAGATTCTAGACAAAGCACTCGGAGTATTCCCTTCAAAGTTCGATGCATCCTTCCCACTGGATTGCTTTGAGGATGTCGGACAGAACTTCTCACAACTCGCACTCTAAACTTGTCCAAAAATTCTGACGTAAGTACACTCACAAAAGACATCCTTTGGTCAGTTTGTAGTTCTCTAGGGAAACCAAGACAACTGAAAATCTGTAGTACTGCATCTACAATAGTAGTAGAACATAAATTCGTAGTGGGATTAGCATCTGGATATTTTGATGACATGCATATCACAGTTATTATATACTTGTTCCCTAAACTGCTGACAGGCAACGGTCCACAAGCATCAAAGTTCAGCTTAGTAAATATTTCAGAAATAACAGGAACGATTTTCAGGGGTGCCTTTTTCTTGTTTCGTGTCTTTCCAATTCATTGACAGTGGTCACAAGATCGGACGAACTTTTCGACGTCATTATAACAATTTGGCCAATAGAAAGTCTTAAAAAGAGCATCTTTAGTTTTACTTACGCCTAAATGGGCAGCGATACTTTCGTGACAAAGCGTTTTTAATTGCTCACGAAATTTTTCTGGAACAACCAGCAAATTTCTTTCTGTTCCATTTTTATCTTTTTTCCTATAGAAAAGTATATTATTTTCTAAGAAATACTTGCTTGGTTTTAAAGTAGGCTTTTGTGCTTCTGCAATAAATGGTTTCAATTCTTCACTGTTTTGTTGCTCTTTGATGAAATCTTTTGTTGAAATTTTTATGAGATCTTTCACTGTTAATTCTTCAACCAAAGGTATGGTTTCTTCGTAGTTATCTTCCGACATACTTTTGTTTAGATATTCTTCCGTTCGATCCCTGGATTGTAGTTTTTCCTTTTCTTTCTGCTCAGAAAGTTTCTTTTGGGCTCTTGTTTGTATAGCATTCATCATGTGCATTTGAATATCATTTTTGGTTTTGCAATTTTCAAATAACATGGCTGTTGTATTTCCCAGCAAATATCTACCTTGATCTAATGATTCTCTGGTAACAGCAGCTTTAGTCCTTATGTGTCCCATTTCACATTCAAGTTCAACTTCTACAAGAGGTAAGCAAGTCAAAGTCTCTTCCAATGGCGTTCTCAACCAGACCTTTTCATTCGTATATGTGTATGGTTTCACGTATTTCTTGCAGATCAGATCCTAAGTAGCACCAGTATCTCGCAAAATCTTCATTTCTACATGTTTCAGATTTTATTTGAAATTTCTTTGAAATCTTTCAAATTTTCCTAAGGCTTGTGATTCCAATTTCGGTTTCGAAAGCTGGGAAAACGTCTTCTGGGTACTTCTTTCTTCTTAAAACTTTCTCTTATATTTTCATAATCCTCCAACTTTTCAGCCAATTCATAGGGAATTGTGAATTTCAGCCAATTATCGAGGAAATGATCTTTCACTTCTGCAGGCACTCGAAACTTTAACTGTTCCGTAACCATCAGATCTTTGAGTTGCTAAAAGGTCTTAATCTTTAATTCAGAAATCAATTCACTAAAATAACTAAGGAGTTCTTGGGAATATAGTTTCTCCAAGATTTGTCCGAAGACTTGTGATGTCGGTAGAAACATTGCTTCAATTTTTCACTATTCAACTTATATCTTTTCAAGATCAGACTTTTGACAAAATCATAGTTGTTAGCATCACCAGACTGTTCCCTTGTTAACGCATTGGATAATTCAATTGGTAAACTGCTAGCAGGTATGCAACCATATCTTCCTTCGGCACATCAGCCATTTCAGCTAGTCTTTCAAAATTTATAAAAATATAGTCTCATTTCGTCATGGTTTTCATTATACTTTGGGATAATGTGTGTTAGCGGAATTTTAGGACAAAACTCTACTCTGGTCTCCGATTCAGTTTTCTGACTAGATTCTTTTTGTGTCAGTTCTAACCTTTTAATTTCTAATTCGTGTTGTCGAATTCGCTCTTCTCTCTCTTTTTCTTCTAGTTTTCTTTTTTTCTTTCTTTTTCTTCTTCTATTCTTTTTCTATCTTCAATAATTCTATCCAAAATAAGTCTTACTGCTTCCTGATTGTAAATATCACTATTTAAAATTAAAACTTTCATTTCCGGAAATTTATTTGAGGCATTTGCTTCCACTCCTAGCTCTTCACAAATCTCCAACAATTCAGTTTTCCTAGCTTTAGCTAAATAGGCAATTTTTAGAATTAGGTCAACAAAATCAGAATGCTTTACTAAAGTATAAAAGAGAATAGAGCTTACAATTATATTGGACTAGCTATAAAACTGATTACTTAGAAAAAAAACAATCTTTGCAGAACTTTAGATATCAATATTAATAATACACCATAACTTATAAAAACAATTTGCCAAATTTTCAAATAAAAATTCTTATTCTAATTATTATTTACCAAAATATAATCTAGTATCAGATTGTTTTTAAGAATTTAAAAAACAGATTATCAAGCAAGTTTAATAAAATAATATATAACAATTTTAACCAAAATAGAAAACAACAACTTGTCATAAAAGCAATAAAAGTTATTTTTTAATATTTTTTTAACCATAACACACTTTTGATTTACTATCGCTGATAAATTAAAACACTCTATTTCTAAATTCAACATATTATATCACCACAATAATAAATTCTTATTATGAAACCCTCAATACATAGAAAAACCTTTTTTTATATACTTTCAATGTTACAAATAAAAATAAATCGAAACACGTACTCAGTTTTTTCATTTGTTCTGAATCGAAACAAACACGATAATCAACACCGAGTATTAACAGACAATTATTAGGTATTTAAATATGCTAACAAATCTTGATATTTATCTAATTCCTTTCTTTAAACATATCTGATCCGAGCATAAAATATTCACAATATTTTATAATGAAACCATTTCACAAAGAGAAACACACACACACACACACACATATATATATATATATATACAATATATATATATATATATATAAATAAATATATATATATATAAATAAATAAATATATATATATATATATATATATATATATATATATATATATATATATATATATATATATATAAATATAAATAAATATATATATATATATATATATATATATATATATATATATATATATATATATATAAATATAAATATATATATATATATATATATATATATATATATATATATATATATTTATATATATATATATATTTATATTTATATATATATATATATATATATATATATATATATATATATATATATATATATGTAAATAAATGTATATATATATAAATAAATATATATATAAATAAATATATATATATATATATAAATATATATATATATATATATATATATATATATATATATATTATATATATATATATATTTATATTTATATATATATATATATATATATGTAAATAAATGTATATATATATAAATAAATATATATATAAATAAATATATATATATATATATAAATATATATATATATATATATAAATATATAAATATATATATATATATATATATATATATATATATAAATATATATATATATATATATATATATAAATATATATATATATATATAAATATATATATATATATATATATATATATAAATATATATATATATATATATATATATATATATAAATATATATATATATATATATATATATATATATATATATAAATATATATATATATATATATATAATATATATATATATATATATATATATATATATATATATATATATATATATATATATATATATATATAAATATATATATATATATATATATATTGTGTCCGGTGGTTGTGGGTATAATCAAAACAGCCTTTAGTGTAACAATAATTTAATCATTCAAAGTTTAGTTACACACAATACAAACAGAAACACAAAATGAAAAGGATGATTAAAGCACATGTTGTGAGTTCGAAAACAATAGCCTAACTGATTGTCTTTCCTTCTCCCCGCCAGGGGCGCTCTCGGGAAGGAAGAGAGAGGGAGGGTGAAGTGTCACAGGCTCCCCCTCTGGCTGCGAAGTCGTCTCGACGAGTAGCCAGGCGAAAAGTTTGACGGTTGCTTACTTCTTGGCAAGTTGTTTGTTTCAGGTGTCTTAGGAGGTCGACCCCTTCTTTTAATAGGATTTGTTGGCACATTTGAGGTTTTATGGGCTTCTAGGCATGGACGTAGAGCAGATGTGTGATAGGCTCCAAGAGAAATATTGGGTTGGTCCAGGCTGGCAATTTCGTAGCTTGTTGGGGAACGTTGTGCAAGTATAATATATGGTCCATCTCGACGAGGTGCAAATTTGGCTGTTATCTTTTTTGCTTTGTTGCTATGAGGATGTAAGGTTACCCATACTTGATCTCCAGGTTTAAACTGGTGACCTTTTCTTCTATCCTGATCAGCATATTTCTTCCTTTGATCTTGTTTTTGTTCAACAATGTCTTTGATCTCTTTTGAAATATTTGCAAATTTTCTCAAGATATCTTTTCTGGCTGGAGAGAGTCGATAGGGAGGTGAAGCAATTGGAGCTGAATCCCCTGTATCAATTCGGTGTTCGATATAAGTTGTTGCTTCTCCCCCTTGTTGGAAGATATTTTCATACTCCTTCAGCAAAGCATTAAGTTGTCTCCTCTGGTTGGAGTTGAGATTTTCCCCTTCATCTGATCGAAGGAACATTGAGCTTTCATCACTCTTACTCCCAATGAAATTAGAACATTGTTTTGCAAATTCTGTTTGAAGTATAAAAGAATTTTCTGGAAGAGTGGTATTTAAGTCTATGAAGGAATTGTCTTCAGATAGATCTTCCCACTGTTTCGTTGGATTAGTAATTTTTTCAATTTCAGAGGAATGATCTTGAGAATCTGGTTGGAGTGAATCACAATTCACTGGAACATCGAGTTTTGCAAATGAGAAAGTTTTATGCGGTCTATCACTAAAGTGCCACGAGTGTTCTTTAAGATTTAGAACGATCCCTGTTTTCTCTATAAAGTCGATTCCAAGTAGAGTATTATTTCTCTGTGCGTCTGGAATAGCAAAAATTGGTACTGAAAATCTTCTTCTCTGTATCCAGACCTTAACGAAAGCTTTGTGTACTTCCTTTTTTGAATGGCTGCCATCTGCTAAAGTTATGTCGAGGACTGATTTTTGGAAATGTATTCCTTGTTCTCTAAGAAGGTGGTAGAGAGTTTCACCAGCTATAGTATGAGTTGCAGCCGTGTCCACATAAGCTGTACCCCACATTCCATTGATGTTTATATTTAATATTGCCATCTGGTTGGATGTTGAGAGACTGTTCAACTTTATACTGTGAAAACGAGCGGGATTCTTTTCAGATTTGGAACAATTCGGACAGTTTGATTTAATATAGCCAGGCGTACGACAATTATAGCAAAAAACGGGAGAAGGTTTGTCCTGCTTAAGCTGGTCGAATTTTCCGCCTTTAACGTTTTTTTCAACAGAGTTGAATCTGGGATATTCTTCTCTGGTTTTGGGGAATTGTTTCGTATTGATGACTGATGGTCTTTCTTTATTAGCTTTGTGACGTAGATTGTCGTATGCATCGAGTTTTTCTACCAAATCAGTTGGAGAAGTGATGTCACCCCATTCATCCAAAAAGTGTTCTTTAAATTCAGGAGGGCATTTTTTCTTGATCTGATCGGTTATCATAAGGTCTTTCAATTTTTCAAACGTGTCTACTTTTCCTTCTTTTATCCAATTTTCAAAATAGTTTTGAATTTCAAAATAAAAGTCATTCCATGTACTATCCGGATTCTTTTTATGTGTCACAAACAGGTGACGAAAACGTTCAGCGCTTAATTTGAATCTTTTTAGCAAGATCTCTTTTATATAGTTGTAATTTTCAGCTTTTTCTTCTGGCTCGCGGGCGATTATTTTTGTCACATCACTTGGAAGAACTCCAACTAGGTAAGCGATCCATTGATTTTCAGGAATCTTTAGAAACTTTAACTGTCTCTCAAAAAGATTGAGAAATAAAGAGATGTCGTCTTCTTTTGCATTAAAGTTAGGAATTACCTTTTTTAACTCAAGTTTTGGTAGATCATTTGATTGAATGGGTAATACCGGCGATAGCGAAGACAACTTTTGGACTTCAAGTTGTAGCTTGAGAACTTCAAGTTCATGGGCTCTTTCTTTTTCTATTCTGGCTTCCTCTATTTGTTTTTCTTGTGTTATACGTTCAGTTGCTAATCTCTCCTGCTCTTCTTTTGATACTCTTTCTTCAATAATACTGGATAATAAGTTTTTCGTTAATTCCTCATCATACTTGTCAGATTTGACGATTAAATCCTTTAGCTGGATTACTTTCATGTTGTTCCCAATATCCAAGCCCAATTCCTCAGCCAACAATATCAAATCTTCTTTTCGACCTTTTGCGAGATATGCCATCTTAAGTCTATCGTAGAAAGTTTCCAATTTCGAAAGTCTTAAATGTCTATTAAAGTTTGAGGATAAATGAAAACATAATGGTTCTTGTAAATATCTTACAATTCCTAGCAAAATTTAAACTCTCTGTACTTAAATTGGTTGAAATAATTTTACCTAGTTTATTTTCACTACAGAATAAAACTATAGTTCAAAGTAATTTTAACATATTAATCACTGACACATT
>JAJQOW010001525.1:20000-25000 GCA_037975125.1 Latrodectus hesperus
AGCATATTATTATTTTATATATATTGTATACTGTGTTAAATTATTTTTCATTTTTAAACAAAATCCAAGATAGTTTGTTTTTATATTTTCATTCTCAGTGCATTTATATATTTTCAGTGCCAGAATTTTCAGGTAATTGATTATTTTATATTAAGAAATTATATACTATATTGCATTTTATTTTTTATATTTGAATTATTTTGAAAGGTTTCAAACTAAAATTGATCTAAGCACTTTCTAAATAAGTAAAAGGTTTTATTTTGTTAAAAAGCAAATTAATTGATTCTCTGAATGACCACTAAAGGTGCATGCATAAATATTAATAGCATATTATTATTTTATATATATTGTATACTGTGTTAAATTATTTTTTCATTTTTAAACAAAATCCAAGATAGTTTGTTTTTATATTTTCATTCTCAGTGCATTTATATATTTTCAGTGCCAGAATTTTCAGGTAATTGATTATTTTATATTAAGAAATTATATACTATATTGCATTTTATTTTTTATATTTGAATTATTTTGAAAGGTTTCAAACTAAAATTGATCTAAGCACTTTCTAAATAAGTAAAAGGTTTTATTTTGTTAAAAAGCAAATTAATTGATTCTCTGAATGACCACTAAAATGGCGTATTTACTACAGTACAAAAAAGAAGATTTAATAGAATTAGCAGGTGAGTTAGGTCTAACTGTAGATACACCCACGACAAAGCCAAAACTTAAAGAACTTATCATAACTGACCCTGGTTACGTAGAAGAAGATACGAAAATGTTGTTAATTAGCATCACCGAAGAACGAACACGTCGTGAAACCGCAGAGAAAGAAGAACGGACACGTCGTGAGATTGCAGAAAAAGAAGAAAAAATGCTTCGTGAAACCGAAGAAAGAGCAAACAAAATTCGCCAAGAAGAGCGTGAAGACCAAAAGCGTCGAGAAGCGCACGAACTCGAGAAATTACGAATTCGAGTCCAACAAAATATAATTCCGGAAAATCCAGCGATAAATATTTCATCGTCAAATAAGCCCGTGTACGAGAATTTTCACAAATTCAATATGAAAGACGACATTAGTCTCAACTTAACCCTTTTCGAGCGACATGCAGAACTAACGTTTTTACCGAAACAAAATTGGGTGCAGAAGCTTCTAGGTCTAATACCCATTGAGGTAGCCCATATGATTGCAAGGGAGCCGGCGGACCAAGCCAACGATTATGACCACGTCAAAGACTTACTGTTAAAAAGATTTAAATTATCTCCGGAAAAGCTACGCCAGTTATTTATGTCTCATCAGAAGAATGCCGAAAGAACATGGGAAGATTTTCACCATGAACTGCAAACTTACTTTGACGGGTGGACACTAGGGTTAAAAATATCGACTTATGATGAGTTACGCGATCTGATCATAGCAGATCAGATGAAACGAAAAGCACCTCCTGAAATTCAAGAACACCTCATAGATGAATGGTCCAAGATAAACACACCGACGGAACTGGCGAAGAGATTCGAAGAATATGAAGATGTTCGAAGAACTCTGAAACCGAAATCAAGCTATTCACCATTTAAGAGTAGATATGATATTAAAGGAACGAGAAATTTTGAATACAATTCGCCAAAGGCAGAATATTCACGAAATGACAGATTCGAGAAAAGATCGTTTAATTTAGATCATCGTAATAGATACGCCGAAAAAACGAAAGTTATTTACTGCAGCCATTGCAAAGCACCAGGACATTATGCCATAAATTGTCCCAAACGCGGCAAAAATAAGCCTACTACTCCGCCTGTGCAGAACTGCTCATTTACCCTTAAAGGAGGAATGAAGACAAAATGCATAATTATGAAAGAAAAAAGTTTTCAAGCTCTCATCGATACTGGAAGTTCGGTCTCACTCATACGCGAAGATTTGAGTAGAGGAATTGTCAAACCCTCAGAGCTTACACATAAAACAATAATGCTGTCAGGTTTAGGAGGTCAGGTAGAAACCAAAGGTTCATTCCAACAGGAAGTGGAGATAGACGAAGAAAAATACACTCTTATGTGGCACGTAGTACCGAAATCTCGTCTAAATTTTCAAGCTATCATAGGTGCAGATATTCTAGAACACGCTTCACTTGAATTTACCAAAGAAGGTACTAAAGTTCATAAACGTGAAAATACTTGGTTAATAAATTCACCGGTAAGCGAAGTAAAAACAGACGATGAAATCGATTTGGAAAATATTAAAGACCGACGAATAAAGCAAGAATTGTTGAAATTAATTTCGAACTATGAACCAAAGAAGACCGAAAAAACAGACGTCTCTATGAGAATTATCTTAAAAGATGACATACCAGTTTATCAACATGCTCGCCGTTTATCGTTTCCAGAAAATAAAGCAGTAAATCAGCAAATCGACGAATGGTTAGAACAAGGAATAATAAGAACAAGCTCATCGGAATATGCAAGTCCAATTGTGTTAGTTAAAAAGAAAGATGGTACTAATAGATTATGCATCGATTATAGAAAACTAAATCGAAAATTGGTTAAAGATAGGTTTCCATTGCCGTTAATAGAAGACGTTTTAGATAAACTCCAGGAAGCAAATGTATATACTACATTAGATTTGAAAAATGGATTTTTTCACGTTGATGTAGATGAAGATTGTCGAAAATTCACTTCTTTTGTTGTTCCAGATGGACAATTTGAATTCAATAAAGTACCATTCGGTCTCAGTACCAGTCCGAGCGTATTTCAAAGATATGTGTACAGCATATTTCGAGAACTCATGAGGAAAGGCATCATTATAATTTACATGGACGATTTGATAATCCCATCGAAAGATGAAAAGGAAGGTCTAGAAAAACTTAAAAAGGTATTTGAAACTGCATCGAAATATGGTTTAGAAATAAAATTCAAGAAATGCCAATTTTTAAAACGAAAAGTAGAATTTTTAGGTCACATTATCGAAAATGGAACTATTCGCCCTTCAGTTGCAAAAACTCTAGCTGTCAAGAAGTTTCCAGTACCAACAACAGTAAAACAAGTTCAAAGTTTCTTGGGATTGACCGGTTATTTCCGTAAATTTATTCCATCATATTCCAAAATAGCCAAACCTTTAAGCGACCTGACGAAAAAAGAAAATTCTTTTGTATTTGAACAACCTCAAATTAAAGCATTTGATCATTTGAAAAGTTTATTAACCGAAAGTCCAGTTCTAAAAATTTTCGCACAAGGAAAACCAACAGAATTACATACGGATGCAAGCCAGCACGGATATGGCGCCGTTTTATTACAGAAAAGTGATGACGGAAAATTACATCCTATTCAGTATATGTCAAAAAAAACAACTCCAGCGGAAGAGAAATATAGTAGTTACGAACTAGAAGTCCTTGCTATAGTTAACGCTTTAAAGAAATTTAGAACTTATTTGTTAGGTAATCATTTCAAAATTGTAACGGACTGTTCAGCATTTCAAAAAACAATGGATAAGAAAGATTTAATAACTCGAGTAGCAAGATGGGCCCTACTATTAGAAGAATTTGACTACGAAATTATACATAGACCGGGTGAAAGAATGCAACATGTAGATGCTTTGAGCAGATATCCAGTTTCCATTATTACGAATGACACTATTACTGCAAAACTGAAATTAGCCCAGCAGAATGACGAAAACATCCAAAGTTGGAAGTCCTTAATCGATTGCAACGACACTTCAGATTTTTTCCTTAAAAACGACATTCTGTACAAATATGTAAATGGTCGAGAACTAATCGTTGTACCAGAGGCCATGCAGACAGAGGTCATCAAAGCGGCTCATGAAGAGGGACATTTTTCAACTGCGAAGACGAAGGAAATAATCAAACGAGAATTTTTCATACCTAATATGGATAAACGAATACAAAACGTAATTTTAAATTGTGTACCTTGTATATTGTCAAACAAAAAGAGTGGTAAAAAAGAAGGATTTCTAAATCCTATTCCAAAAGAAGATGTACCTTTAAGTACTTATCACGTTGATTTTATTGGTCCTTTGCCATCAACCAACAAAAGCTATCAGCATATTCTCACCATCGTAGATGCGTTTACCAAATTCACTTGGCTTTACCCTGTCAAATCAACTTCAGCAGAAGATGCTCTTGAAAAATTAAAACTACAACAAAAGACATTCGGTAATCCTAGAAGGATAATAACGGACAGAGGTTCAGCGTTCACCTCCAAAGCATTTAGTGATTATTGCACAGAAGAGGATATACAACATCTCCAAATTGCCACCGGAGTACCTCGTGGAAACGGTCAAGTTGAGAGAGTTCATCGTACTCTTATACCCGTTTTGACTAAACTATCAATTGAAGATCCCACTAAATGGTACAAGTTCGTGGATAAATTGCAGCGAATCCTTAACAGCACCACCAGCCGAAGTACAAAATGGTCTCCATTTGAATTATTAGTTGGTATAACAATGAGAAATAAAGAAGACATTCACATACGAAACTTACTAATGGAAGAAGTAATGGAAGAATTGCAAGAACAGAGAAATCTATTACGGCAAGATGCGAAAAGAAACATCCAAAAGATCCAGGCAGAGAACAAGAAGACGTACGATAAGAAACGCAAGAAAGCCCCAGTGTACCAGAAAGGAGACTTGGTGGTTATTCAAAGGACACAATTCGGGACAGGTTTAAAACTAAGACCTAAGTTTTTAGGACCATACCGAGTAGTCAAAGCAAATGCTAAGGATAGGTATGAGTTAGAAAAAATAGGTTCTCATGAAGGTCCTAACCAAACAACCTCATCCGCGGATTTAATGAAATTTTATTCGCCAGGGTGAAAAATAAGCAGTTAGCATTTATAGAATTTTATTGTATAATGTGAGTCTTATTTTAATGTTACTTTTGTATTTTTTTCTTTTGGTAAATATAAAATATTAGCCATTTGCAGATGATATTTTCAATTTAGATTAATATAATGAACATTTTTGCTTATAGCAATAGAGACTTTAACTTGCTTATATTTTAATT
>JAJQOW010001525.1:30000-37500 GCA_037975125.1 Latrodectus hesperus
ATATACCTTATCATTATTTTCTTCTAAACATCAATAACTAGTCAACACAATTTCGATTTCATAAAGGCTATATAATAAACCAACTATCAATTATAACAAAGGAATTAAATATATACGTTTACAAAAGTACTCAATATTCTTATTTTTATTAAGTAGGGATAAGTGAGTGCCATAAAAATAGTATTCCTAACCCAAAATTTAATACAAAATATGAATTATGAATATATTTCCGTATTTTATTTTCCCAAATTTTAATATAAAATCTGAGATTAAATTAAAATACCAAGGCACTACCGATAGAAAAGGTACTCACCCCTGTTTCTCATCTGTTTTATTGGTAATTCTACAAGATTTCTGTTAGAATACACAAAGCACAGGATTTTTCATAATCCGAAAATCTGTCACCATTCTTCACGTCTGTTATGACGCTGAGTTAAATTTACCCCGTGAATTTATGGCACAACATATTAGCAATCAATTTTTTACTATCATCCATGATTGCACATAACACCACATTGAATATAAATGAACATTTTGTAAATGAAACACACCATAACATTCTCAACATCGCCGTTCTAAATCACTTTTCGAATCTAGCCGAACAGCCTGCTATTTTTTTTTCTTTTTTAAAAAACTCGTGTTGCTCCCTCCGCAGCGCCATCTCGAGCCTTCGAAATCATTACAGCCATATCCAGCCAACCACGCACAGGAGCACAGAAATGCGCCGGAGCTCTATCATACTGGAACCAAAGGCATTTCCATTACATCGGCTTTACATCAAGTACATGTCACAGTAGTCACGAACGGAATACCTGGGCACCATACGAAGACTACTGGTAGCTGCATCTTGCAGCCTTTTAAATACCAGTTTAACGACGGCTTAACGTCATCATTCAATGGCACGCGCGCATGCATGACGTTTTAAAAATTATCGTCTGGAAAGATATGCAAATACAGTTGTTGATGTGTCTAGTGTTTTTTTCATACACCGGCAGTGACATCATATTTTGTTTTTCGTATTTTTCTCGTAAGCTATTGATCGTTCTGGAACACTTCTTTGGGCAGTTTTTATGTGTGCAGAGTTTATGCAGTTGTTTTAGGACATCCTGTATATATATATATATATATATATATATATATATATATATATATATATATATATTTGTGTAGGCAAGCCCCGGACAGATATGTATATGTATATATTCATAACTCTTTAGGTTAATACTTTAAGTTCATTAACCGTGTCCTGTCAATCTCTTAAGATTAATGAGCATAGAATATTTACTTGTCACTAACCTCCTCGTAATTTTGAACCAGGTGATGAGATAACACCTGATCTGGCATTCTTCTCTCCACATTCCCACTATACCGACAATAGTACTTTGAACGTCACAGATTAACCTGCACCCGCCTCCAACCCACGGATCTACAGCAACTTAGTGAGAGGGAATGTGGTCATCCTCCAAATCACAGAGTCCACTACACACGATGTCAAAGGATTAAGTATGCGAAATTATTGTATGCATTTTTTATCTTTATGGATTATAATCATAAACAAATGGACGTAATTTGATTCCAAATATTCCTTATCCATAAAAAAAAGATGAAAATGTTGGGTTTTGTAATTTTAAGTATAGTTCCATGTTATTAAAATAATTATTAGATTAATCATGAAGTTGGAAGACCTTACACTATACATCCTGTTATAGTTAAAGTTAATTTAATTATAAAAATTTTAATTTTTAAAATTCTTTATAGACATTTTTAGAAATTGTATTCTATAATGAAAAAGTATAGATATCTGAAGATTATATGTTTTGCAGTTTGAAAGAGAAGTATCATTAATTTTACTTATGATCTATATCTATGTTTTATATTTCCATGAAAGAGTTATTGAATTCAAGTTTTAAAGCATTGAGAAGCAAACATTATTTTTCAAAATTTAACCACATCTTAACATTTAACTGTCAATTTAATCATAACTTAACAATAATAAAATTTAAATGAATTCAGTATCTGTAAAAATTCTACTATTTTTGAATTACACCATAGTTAGACCTAATTATTATTATTAATTAATTTAATTAGAAATGGATTTATTATACAGTGTCGGGTTATTAAATTTCTTATAGTTTCGTGAAAGCTTGAAAAATTTTGCATTTGGTAAATAAATATAAACCGTAATAAATTACGGCATCAGTAATCCTGCGATTTCAATTAATGATTAGTTAATAAAATAGTTTAAGGAAAGTATCAAAAATGAAAAATGAGCATTCTAATGGCTAGCTTTTATTTAGTTATAGTAAGCAACTAAGATTTATTCAAGTTGATGTAAATAAAATATTTTATAATTACACACTAAACGCCTTCTAATAAGCACAATTTATAACTCTTAGAATAAAGATAAAAATTCATTTAATTATTAATTTGGCATTTTATTACTTATTAATTAATAAAAAAAATAATAAAGCATCACAGTAATTTAAAATGAATTAATCTCTAAATAATATCGCTATTAACAAGAAGCACACATAAATTGTTATTATCAAATAATATCATTATTTAACCGCCTGAATAACAATGACCGAATTCAAATGCATTCTACTCAAAGATTTTACAATATTAAGATTTCTTCAAAATGATTGCTCAGACAAAAAAGAAATGTTAAATGTAGAATTTTATGATGACCGGGGGGGGGCGGTATATTCGTTTCGTAGAACCAAACGATTTTTAACGATATATTTAGATGATAAAGTTTATCTTTAAAAATTCATTTGGTTCTATGTTGCGTTAAAATATTTTATTTTGTACTTAAAACTTTGAAAACCTGTTAGCAGTCAAGCACAGAAAAGAAATAAATCCAAGGTATCATATATATTTATTTGAGATTGCATGTAATAAATTTTCTTTTAAAAATTTGAAATACAATTTTTATTTAATGTTTTTTTTTTAAACTGTGCATACTTTCTATGAATTCACAGATTATTATAGACTTTTTCTAAATGACTTATATCACTTGCTAAATTTGTATTCATTGGCCGTATAGTAGGATAGAGAGGGAAGGGATGAACATTATAGCTGCAAATCCTACCCGAAGTATAAAGCGGCCGTTTTATTAATAAGAAATGGATGCTTCTACCTAACTTTCTCTAGCCCTTTCGTTCCTCTAAGATAAGGTCATAATCTCACATGGATGAAGAAATAGTTCCACAGTTTGGTCCCGGTGGATACGGTCACATATCCAAGATTTCTTGAAGCATGGAATATTGAGTTTCGTGAATGATAAACACGATGTAATATATTGTTTACCACAAACAAGAAGCGCAGACAAAATAGGAATGAAAGCAAATATGAATGAATATCCGCATGTATTACTTTAATATATTTATTTTCAATTAAGGTGGGACTTTATAGAAATTTCATTCATTTAATGAATCAGTAATAATTTAGATGAAATGTCTATCATTAAGGGTTTTATTAATTAATGATTTTATCAGCATTTTCTAGTATTTTGAAGACTCTAGATTTACTACAAAATTTAAAAAGTACATCGCTTTCTGATAACTGTGAAAAGTAACGAATGAAGAATGAATCATCATTTAAAATAATGTTTCGAATATTTGTAAATTTATTAAAACCGAGGTAATAAGTTTCTTTAATTAATAATTTTTAAAAATATAAATTCTTAATATCTTTATAGACTTTGATCAAGAAAATTGTAATAAAGTGTGATAATAAATCAATTTTGATGTATATAATTATTAATTTCATTATAAAATTCCTTACAAACGAAAAAAATAATGTGTGTCTAATGAGCATTTATAAGTCTATTAAATATATTCGTGACGAAAATGTGAAAAAATTCACATAGCATTATAACAAAAAGGGAAAAAAATCATAGTTAAAATATTTATTACAATTTTATATATTTAATAAGAAATTCTATTTACAATTCTTTTATCATCACAAATATTAATATATTATAAATATGCTATTGAATTGAAAGTCAAGACTTTAACCAATATTTCATAGGAATACGATGAAATAACACAAGCAAAAATTTATAATCACACGAATATATTAATATAAAACTAATATTGACGAAATCTGCGGAATCAGTAAACATAAACATAGATTCCAATTTCATGAAAAAGCTATTTTAGAAATAAATCATTATTATTAAAATTATTCTTGCTACATATTTTATTAATTTTGCTTTGATGTAATTTCATATCAATTCGGCTGAATGTTAAAATCATGGCTTATAATTTCTTTCAAAATTTTAGATCTGATAAAATGCTCGCGAAATATAATACAAAAACAAGGTTAATATGGATTTTTCCAATTAATAAGTTTTGTACTAAATAACACAAATAAGTTATTGAAACAAAAATATAATAAAGATATTTTTTTATTTATTCAATAAAAAAATATCATTGAATAATCAATAGCGTTATAAAATACACAGCCCGACATTGAAAATGCAACACCAAGAAGGAGTGGCCAGAAAATTATGTAAATTTCAAGGTAGACGCATCTCACCGAGTTATGCAAATGATGCGCAATGCGCAGCTCTCCAGCGTACATAGGGTTAGATATAAGGTGAGGAACCGGCAGAGTGGGCAAAATCCGCATCGCTTATTTCTGCTTGGAAAATAATTGTTGAAAGTTTGTTCTTGTGGCAAAGGATGCCTGTAATTACAGAGAATGCCAAGCCATCGTCGACGGGGTCAGTTCCAGCAGACAGACGAGTTTACGAAGGGCGTAGTGATCGTACTGAGAAAAGCAGGTTGGTCGTAATGGCAACTGAGAGACATATGAATGCGTCCACAGTGCACCAGCTGCGGTGAAGATGTGATTAAAAAAGAAACTGTGGAACTTTTGCGGTTGCTTGTACAATGGACGTCATCACGCCTGATTCGAGTCGTCCTACGAGAGACGACTGTATCTCCGCAAATTACATCTGCCGAATTTCTGGAGCATGTGCAAGACACCCTAGATCCTTCTATATCAAGCAGAACCATTTGCCGTTACTTGGTTGCTAGTGGCCTGCACTCAGGGCGTTCGTTAAGAAGACCATTGCCATTGAACCCACAGCATAGATGCCACCGTCTGGAATGATGCCGGATTAGAGCGATGTGGACGACGGAGTGGCCCAGGATCGCATTCTCAGATGAGTCGCGCTTCTGTTTCTTCAGTGACAGTGTCAGTCTATACTACTTTTTAAATATCTGTGGGTAGATGTCTTTTTACCAATACCCACCATTAGGCTAATTGCTAAAATAATTACCACGCTAAGCAGAGCTGCAAATATTAAATTTTAATGCAGTTAAAGGCATGCTAGCTATTAGTTTAAATACCTTAAGTATTTCGTTCTATTAATAAATAAAAAACTAATAACATGCCAATAATTAGCTTAAAAGTAGTAAGTTTTATTTATTGATACTAAATATATAATAATTACATAACATAAATTAAGTTTAAAATTTGAGAATAGATAAAGACATTCCAATTAAATAATTCATTACTAACAAAAATAAGTAAAATTATAATACCGATGAACATAAAAGTTTCCAACCAAAACCATCAGACACCAGAGTTTGATTTTCTGAAACCAGTGTTTTTAAAACACCTGGGACACGCCACCTTTGACGAACTGGCATGCATATACAGTAAGTTAATAATTTAATCATGAAATTCGAAATGCCAGATCGGCAAAGTAAAATTTTAAGTTTGTTTGTAATAAATGGTATAGGAGTATGCCGGTAAGGCATAGCAGAAAATAAAGTTGAAAATAATGCACAAGTATTTTAAATGTATGATAAATATGGTGATAAGAAAATTAAATAAAACCGTACTAGACTAAAACTTAAAAGCACTGAATATATGAATTTAAGTTTGTACTAGGGTAACAGATAGTCGCCACGTACGAGTGTGGCGTCGAGGTGGATACTGGTTCAATCCTGCAGCAATTGTGGAATGCTCTACCGTACGACAACGTGGCACCATGGTTTGGGGAACCTAAGCGTACGATTCCAGGTTACCTCTAGTTCGTATTCACGGCACTATTACAGCCTAACATTACGTGGATGATGTTCTGCGGCTGGTGACAATCCCCTATTTACAGGGGATATCAGATTCCCTTTATCAGCAAGATGACACCCTACTCATATCAGTCAACATGCCCTGCCAGATATACAGCTGCTTCCATGGCAATCATGCTTGCCAGATCTCTCACCAATTGCACGCTTTTGGGATATGATTGGACGCAATTTGCAGGTGTTGCCACTGCCTCCTACAGAAGACTCACTTTGACAAATGGTTGACAGGAAATGGAGAGCCATTCCTCAGGACGTCATCCGTTCTCTCATTGACTCTGTGTCTAGACGCGATGCTTCGTGTATCTCCGTTTACGGTTGTCCTACAACCTACTGACCCGACTCTGTTCTCGTCTGTATTGTGAATATCATTCCGGAATACAGATCACTTATTGTTCGTTGCTGTCTCTCTCTGTTTGCCGAGCTTCGTCACTTCTTGGCAAATCCTTCTTAGCGTTGCATTTTCAATGTCGTGCAGTGTACATCTTATTTCATTGTCAGTATGCTTCAACAATAAATGTTCACTGTTCTTATTCTAGGTATTGTACATCGAGCATCTTTATGAATATTCTTATCCATTTATTTTCAAAATAGATAATTTTTTACTTCATTATAATATTTTCTTTTAGAGTTAAATGGCAACGAAAAAAATGATTATATTATTTACGTTTTACATGGACAGTTAATTATTTATGTGTGGTCATTAATTATTCGTATATTTACGTGATATGCAAGGCAGTATGATAACTCAAAAAGATATAAAATGCAATGTCTGTACGATTTTTAGTCATGCTTAAATAATATTAACTACAGTTTTGATCAGGTGCATTTTTCTCAAACTCTTTTACCACATCTGTTTTGAGTATTGAATTGTGATTTGTTAAAATGTGTTAACTCTGTGAATAAAAATATTTTGAAGTTTAGTTTAAAACCTTTTTTTATTTTTACGAAAAAATGGTTTTATCAGCAAGACTACAGATGTTTCCAACTACGTAATGAAATTATGTTAGAGAGAGTAATTCATGTTCAGATATCAATTTGACTGCCGGCATTTCAAAATTATTTGACTGTGGAAAATTTTAAGAAATTTAAAAAATATTTGCAACTGAAGGTTAAACCATTCTACACTGATTCAATCAAAATAACATTATTTCGACAAGACATCTGTGTGTTAGCACGATATGATATCCTAAAATTTATCATGATATGAAAATTCGGACGGGAAAGTATTAATTTCGTTAAGGTAATGATCTCGCACTTAAATGCATTTAAAATTAAACGCTTTCATCAGACAAGTCGATGATTGCCAACAACCATAAATATTAAATTCTATAGATCTTGTGTGATTCAAATATACTAACATCAAATACAAATTTAACACAGAACAATGTTGTTAAAATAA
>JAJQOW010001526.1:5000-44629 GCA_037975125.1 Latrodectus hesperus
TCGTTCTCATTTTCGGAAACTAATTGGTCGTCTGCTTGATTTTTACTTCTAAATTATGGAGGACCTCCACTTAGCAGTTTCCACCTTAGTGGAGTCCAACTACTCGTTAGGTACAGGGAGATAAGCTGGATTTCACAATAGATAGGGAATTCTATATTATAGACTGATTTTGCAAACTAAACAATACCAATTTGTTGACCTTTAGATGATTCAGGAAATGAATGTCACACATATACACACCTTTTTTTTATTATTGTGATTTGAAAATTTATTCCACCTTAAATTACAAAGTTCTCGTAAATACGTTGTATATATAAAAAAGACAATCACACTGGTTAACAAACACCCACACACTGAAGATCAAATAATATTTAGAATTAGTTGGAAACGTTGATTTTTTAAAGGCAGTATATATATATATATATATATATATATATATATATATATATATATATATATATAAAGAAAAGTTTTAATTAATTGTTGTTGTTACTAACGACACTTGGACAAGCCAAGCTCGCTATACCTTGGCTATGCGAATTTAAGTCAATTGGTCTTTCGTTTTAATCAGAGCACCATGAAGGTGAAAGTATGACTTTGCTCTACACATGCCGTAGGTACCCATTTATAGGGTAAGCAACCATTCACACTTCATTCATTTGAGGAAAGGAAAAGACAGGATTGATAGAGAGAAAGTACATCCATGCCCCAACCGGGATTCGAACCCAGGACCTCCTTATCCGTAGTCAGGCACGCTGACCACTAGACAAAAGTGGGCGGCTATAAAATTAATTAATGAAATAAAAGGGTAATTAATTAATTTATTATTCTCCTAAACTTTAATTTTTTCAACTCTATGTTATCTACAGAGTGCTACAAAATTACAAGTTCAGAGAAAATACATTTCAATGGGGTACCGTATGAAAAAAAATTTTTTTATAGATTAGGGCAATGAAAGTGAGTTGCATTATTCAACAAACCATAAATTGTTTTTTTAAAAAAATTGGATTGTTACATATAAAAAGTAATTTTAATTTTCTCAGAATTACATAAATGCAAGATCATTCATTTCTGTAATAAGAACTGTTAGATTTTTCATATTTTATAGATTTCACTTCAAAAACATCTATGATCTAAATAAAAGCAAATGCAAGCAGTACTTTTATAAAGAAAATTAGAATTATATTTGTTTTCATGAGAGAATTCTCAAGGTCACGTGGTGGAGAAATGTTTGAGATAGAATTATGAAAAATGTGGTGGCGTGAAAAATTCTAGAAAATATGTAAGGAAAAATAGAAAGGTACGTAAGGATTTATATATATATACATATATATATAAAAATTACTAATCATTAAAAGTGATTTTTATAAAAAATGTAAGAGAGATTAGGGAAAAAGAGCTTTTGGGGAGAAAGTATCACTCACACAGTATAGACAAATTATCACGATTGTATCTAACCAAAACTTATAACTTGTAGAACAACACAGTAGACAATTAAAATTATCTCTTTTACCACAATGTAGCTTACTTGATGATTAAATTCAAATGCTATTCTTAGGTAATTAAAAGAAAACCAAGATTATTGAATTATCGTGAAAAATATTGTATAAAACTTGCTTAGGATACTTGGAACAGCATATGGAAAAAATTATTTTACCAGAGAATATAAAATGTAAAGGATGTTACTTAATGTTGTCATAACTAACGAACTAAAGTTCTAGATTTTTTTGTATATTATTCAGACTGTGGTAGTGGTATGCTTGTCATGACCTGGGATTTCTGCAAATTATTGGAATTTTCATGTTTTTTTTTCTAGAAAATAAGAGTCAGTTATTATCAATATATTGCTTTACACGATTTTAATTTATGATGTTTAAAATGGAATTTTCAGCGAGATAATGCGCCATGTCATGTTTTAAAATAGACCAACATGATGATTTTAGAGAGGAAGAATAAAGCTCTTAAGCAGGCCAATCCTTAGTCCAAAACATATTTTTAAAAGGTTCATTTGTGGGATTATTTGGCTCTCCAGTTTTACACAAAAAATTATCAGTATAATTTTGTGTATGAACTGAAAACTTCTACGTGGATAAATGCGATAAGATTTCTAAAAAATTTCTCGCAAATGTGATTAATTCGATGGAAAATTATATACACATGAAGTTATCTAGAAAAATAACAAATCAACATCGTTTTAATAGTAAAAAAGTTTGTTTTCAGTAATTGTCTTATAATTTTGTGACATAAATATTTGAAAGGGATGTGATTATTAAAATATTTAATATAGTTAAATGCCTCTCAAAAGTAATATGCACATATCTTAAATTTGATCTAATAACATCAACTTAATTATGATTTAATTAAAAATCACTAAATTAATAGTAGTTTTATAATTTCGCGTAACACACTTTATATCAACAGGTTATTATCAAAATAATGGAAACACTTTTAAACATAATAGTGACATTTTTTATGCTTTTCCTAAGCCTTAAATTAGTACTTTTTATTTCACACTTTCTCACTGTTTAAAAACTGCAAAGAATTTTTATTTTATTATTTATATACCATTTAATGCATTTCAATAACGCATGTTCAAGAAATTGCTTAAATTAATTATCAAGCAATATGCTTTAATTTAGACTGAATATCATAACATATGTTTTGTGAAAATGTAAAAAAAGTCATAACGTTGATACTTTATTTACCATTGCAGGTTTTTCATGCGTCAGCGTATTAGTTAGTTCAATATATAGGCAAAATCTACGGTAAAGTATTTGAATATTTGCCGCGTGTGTTGCTTTAGAAGGACTTTGTTTAGATATAAGGATGCCTTCACGTGTTCAAAAGGGATAAAAATTGGGAAAATTCTCAAGCACAATCATATTAACACAGAAATGGGAAATACTATTCCGACTTCCATTATTCAAAGTGAGTGGGAATCTAACCTGGAACCTTCTTTTTTGAAGAATGCACTTCTGTCACTAGTCCATGGTGAGTCAGCTAAGTTTTATTATAACAAAATGCATTTAAATTATAAATTTATTTAAATTTAATTGGTGTTTATAAACAATGTCTTACTATTTATATGGTAATTAAAATTTTTTAACAAAAAAACTTCCAAATACTAATTACAGTAGTTTCATACACAGAATATTTTAAAAAGTATTAAAAAATTTATATTTCAAGCATTTTTATCGAGAATTTCATTTGAAAAAACTTAATTTTAATTTTCCAACGTAAGTTTTTGTAAATAAGGAACCTTCTTTCCTAGACGAATAACCTGTTTACCAATTATTTTTCTGGATGGTAATTAAGGCGTTAACTTTTGACTTTTATAAACTTTAGAATCCCTTAATTATCTTATAATAAGTTGATTAATGAATCTTTATTGGGTTTTCTGCCTTTGGCAGAGTTATATCAACTCAAGGTGAGATTAGTACGCTTTTTAATCCTGGCGAAGGAATTATGCAACAGCCAAGTTTAAATTCTTTAAAGGCTTTTAGTAAGTCTCAAAATAGATCTTGTTAAATAACGTCATTAATACACTTACTGAAGACTTAAAAATGTATGAAACATTTTGATAATAGCAAATTAACGATGTAAGTGATTTCTATAAATTAATGCATTGATATTCTGTTGTTGTTGTTGCGTATGACACTTGGACAAGCCAAGCTCGCTATGCCTTTGGCAGTGCGAATGAAGTCAATAGAGAGCGTCTTTCGTTTGGATCAGAGCACCACGAAGGTGAAAGTACGACTTTGCTCTTTTTAAGGTGCCTCGTCATTTTGAACCACGGCCAGGTGACGAGGCCACACCTGAGCTGGCACCCTCCTCTCCACATCCACGCCACACCAGCGGAAGGACTTTGGACCTCACAGATTAACGTGGACACGTCCCCAAACCACGGAGTTCCAGCAACCCAGTGAAGGAGCGTACACCGTGGTCACCCTCCCAACCACTGCCCGCGGCAAATGATGCTTCACTTTGCTGAGCTTACAGGAATGATATTCTAATTCTTCTAATGTTATCATCTCGTTCTACAACCAGATACGTGTTTTGGTAAAATATGTGAAATTTGTGGTAAAATTTTGAATGATTTTAAATAGTTTGTTTGCTACTTTTATTTTTTTTAAACAGTTTGGATATAAATTTGGGGTTTTTGCGTGTAATTAATACCGAAAAATGAATCTCATTTTTTTCATTCGCAGTGAATATTATCCTTCTTTGAATCTGATTATAAAACAGTTATAAATAAATACTGTAATCCCTCATTAATCTGAACCATGTTAAACCGTATTTGGCTTAATCGGATAACTATTTAGATGTACATACATACGTATGTACACATTGTATAAATAAATATGCAGATGAATACGAGGTAATCTATCATAATTTAACAAAGAAGGAGATTGTTGAGAGTGGGAATGAACCGAAAGCTCTAAAAGGGATAAAAGTGTTAACGATGAAACAGAAGACAACTCGAAACCAAAACTTAATGAGATTAAAGACCACTTACGATAAAAAACATAAGAGACACCAGCGAAAAGACAACATCTAGGACATTTGAGAAATCTCGGTTAAAAAATTGTTCAGGAAATGACCACTAATGTAATATAACAAATTCTGGTATTTACGTATAATTGCAATCATGCCAATGTCCGGGATAACTTGCCAAATTGGCAACCCTAATGTCGCACACATCTAAGGCTCTGAATTGGCAACCATTTACTTTCTTTCAAATTTCCTACTTGCCACCTTTCTCAGCCTAACAGTTCTTTGAAAATGGCATGGTAGAATATTAAAATGCGAATCTGGGACTTTACCGAAAAAGATGCCGTTACACTTTTATAGAAATATAACATTTTACCAGACGTTAGGAAATGTACCACCTCTCACCCGATAAGGCTTTATTTTGGAAAATAGATTTTTTGGAAGTACAACGTTGCAACATGTAATCAACACGCGGGAATAAAGTGGTAATTGGTTTGAGGAAAGTCGTATCTCATTATTAACAGCAATAAGATTCATGTATTGTAGGTGCAAAGAATTAACAACAGTCAAATTTTGTGACGAAGAACTTAAGACTGATAAGACAGTCATAGACTGGAATAATTATATGAGAGAGATTTGTGTTCGCCACATGTAAAAGAAAATGAATCACTGGATTTAATTATTCAAGAATTAAATGCAAATTTAATTTTGTCAACCCTGAAACGTTTGCGCATACCCAAAAAATCGAAAGAATGTGGGGTTCCACGAAATGGAGAAACAAGAGACAACGGGTTACAGCAAGACACCATATTGAGTGTTACTTGGCAGAATTCATATGGCGACAAGACCAATAAAAGGATAAAAAATTTTTTTATTCTATTCTAAAAAACCAATTTGCTATATTTACCACCAAAACGTAATTGATATATCGTTAAATAAAGGTATAAGAGTTATACAAATAAAAAAATTACTTATTATTTTTCTTCATATATTATTTTTACGCTGTTTCTATCACATTGTACTTTTCAACTACGCGCTCCATGTCCCGTCAGCGTATTCCGTTTTTAGAATTGGCCCGGTCTTATATAACGCAGCCAATATGATTGCGATAATACGTAAGTACCCAAATTCTTTTTAATAAAGGCGGGCACTATGATGACGAACCCTTCACCACAACAAACCGGAAACTGCTACTCATTTGTCATTAACTAATGGGCACCTGTGAACCAAATTACAAAGGCGAGCAGCATTACCCCCCCTTCCATTAATCCGATACCATCATGCCATACCACCACATACCCGTGGGCCACATTCATGCATTATCCTAGAAGAAAGGACACTGAGATAAAGGAACATCTATGTCCAAACCGGGATTCAAACCCGGGACCCACAACCACAACTAGACTCTGAATTCAGGATCGCTAACCACTTAGCCATCCATCAGCAGTAAGAAAACATAGTTTTTTTCCCACCAGTGAGCGTGTCTGGTGTAGATAGTTAAGACAAGATTTAAACATCCTGTTCAAAGTAGCTCATTTGATGTTTATTGTAATAATGTATATACATACTATACTTAATTTTTTCTTGTGCAGTTTTTTATATTTCCTTGACTCTTGAATTCAAAATATAGTTTTTATTGTGTACAGAGCAGTTTACGTACATTGATCTAGACTTAAAAACATTCGTCACCAAAAGAGAATGCTGTGCTCATTTGGTGACAAAAGTTTTGAGTATATATATATATATATATATATATATATATATATATATATATATATATATATATATATATATATATATATATATATATATATATATACACTGCTGGACAATTGCTAAGGACGGATAACACTATCATCCATAGCAACCACAAAATGAAAGGAAACAAAATGTGGAAAATTAGAATAAGTGCGGGATATAGTAAGAAGTATGGGTATGCAAATTTTTTTCCACGTCTGTTCATCACGTGATAGCGTTCATAAGAGCTTTAAAGATTTTGACGCATGTGGACAGCTGTTGTTTCAAGTCAAAGTTTTACAGGAAATATTTAATAGACGAACCTGAAATTTTTGGCATGTCTTCTCGACATCACTTAGATGATTTTATGCGTGGCCGAATTATTGGAAAGATCGAAGAAGGGCGAAAAATGACAGATGTTGCCAGGGAGTTCGACATCGCTCACAGCGTTGTTTCACGGCTGTGGAAGTAATTTAAAACTACTGGAATGTGTAGTAGGCGGCACGGGGTAGGTCGTGTTAGAAGTACAACACCTGCAGAAGACAGATTTATCTTCCTCTCAGCAAAAAGGAACAGGCGCACCACAGCTAAGCAGGTGGCAAATCAGTTTCTTGCTGCCTCAGGAAAGCATATCTCCCGAAAAACTTTTGCCAGACGTTTGAGGAGGACTATACGCCCGTAGACCTGTTGTGTGTGTCCCATTGACCAGACAGCACCGTCAGCCCGTTTGCAATGGTGTCGTGAGTATCGCAATTGGACTGAACAGGACTGGGTATGCGTACTATTCTCTGATGAGAGTAAGTCAGTCTGTCATCAGATTGTAGACTCCAACTGATCTGGTGCGAGAGTGGTACTGCTTATCGTCCAGAAAATATCCAGGAAATGAGCCGATATCCGACATGCAGTGTCATGGTGTGGGCCGGTATCATGATCAATGGCTGCACGCCCCTACATGTGGTTGCGAATGGGACTATGATGGGCCAACGATACTTTAATGAGGTTCTACTTCCCAATGTTCGTCTTTTTCGTGGTGCTGTTGATGATAAATTTGTTTTTATGGACGACAACGCAACATGTCATCGAACACTCGCTAGCTGTTCAGGATTGTCTAGCGAGGGTATTCAACGCCGCGTATGGCTATCACGTTCTCCAGATCTAAACCCCATTGAAAATGTGTGGGATGCTTTGGGGAGGTAAGTTGCTGGTCGAAACTATCCTCCGACAAACAAGAACACTCTCATCCGTGCACTCCTAAAGGAATGGGATAAATTGCCACAACAGCTGCTGGATAATGTTGCGCAAAGTGTGATACGACGTGTGGAATGTTGCATCACACTCCACGGTGGACATATCCCGTACTGATACCTCTATGGACAGAACTGGCCTCTATGGACAGAACAGGTGGGTTTGTGTATGTTTAATAGAAGTTATACTTTACCTACAAAAGTTTTAATAAATGTTGAAAAATTTAAAAAAAAAGTTAGAGCATCTGAATTTATCTGGTCTTAAGGAACTTAAACATGCTGATTTATTAATATTTAAATTAATCTCCCAATTTCAACTTTCACAACGAATTCATTTTCTTTTTTTTGTGGAAGTAAAAATGAAGGAATGCCTTAATGTGTAATATTTGCTGTTGTTAAGAAATGATTCCACAGAAAAGATATAAAATCAAAATATTTCTACCAGGAAATATTCCTCGTAAAAATTTACACAAATCCTACTTCTGCGATGGCTGTCACTTTCTCATAATTATTTAGCCTGCAGCTAATAAAATTTTGCGAAAATTATTCCTTTTTGTCACGTTGATTTTAAATATTTTCCCGAAAATGATTTTCAAGGAACTGGATTTTGAAACATAAGATAAATAGGAAAGTGTAAAATATTTGGAATTTGATACAGAGAGTTAATTTGTGTGAAAAATGTAATGCCAAAACTACGCGTTTGTGCATTTAACTTTATACATTTGAAGCTAATTATTGCGGAAAATTTTAGAACCTATTAAACTAGTTTAACAGAATTGATCAGTGAATTACATAGTATGTTTCACATTTACGTGAAACTAATTACAACTTAATTAGAATTTTTAGAAAATAATATTGCTGAATATTATATTCATGATTTAAAAATGTATAGAATTTTCTCAGAAAATCATTAGCATTGGAGATATTATTTTCATTTAAAAAATATTACGATTTGTTACGAATATCAGATACACGAAATGTTAAATTATATTAGATTAGAATTCAGCGAATAAAGATTTCATTAAATATTGGAAGTTAGGCGAGAAAATAAATAAGTATTTAATAAAAAAAACATTTATAGTTTTTGTTTTAATAGAAATAAAAATGACGTATTTAATATAAAAGGCTATTTTTTAGATTTAAAGCCGACCGATTGGCTGAGTGGTTAGCGTTCCTGACTCCTGAGCTGTTGGTCCCGGGTTCGAATCCCAGTTCGGGTATGGATGTTTCTTTCCTTCTCTGTCCTTTCTTCTGTGATGTTGTACGAATGTGGCCCACCCTATAAACGGGTTTGTGGTAGTATGGCGCGGGTAACGCTACTCCCCTCCCTGACTTGGTTCACAGGTGCTCGCTGGGTAACGACAAATGAGTAACAGTCTCTGGATTTGTTGTGGCATAGGGTTCAACCCTCTTGTGTGTCCGCCATTGAAAAAAAATATTTAAACTGAATACACTAAATGATTGTAGTTTTAGGTTTCAGTTTTACAGTTTGGAGGTTCAACTCCTACCTAAGGGGTAGAGATTTACAGTGATCTGGATGCTAATCAAGCAATAGAGTAACAAACACACAAAAACAAAGTGGGGGATGTTTGTAGAAACATTAAAACCTATTTCAATGATTTCACACCAGCATTTTTACCAGCAATTAACCCTGAGTTTTGTTCATCAGTTAGGTAGAAACACCTGATTGGAGGTCTTAATTTAGAAGCAGGGACCAAGAAAAGGACCCACAGTTCAAACCTGCCACACTCAGTGGTATCATTTCACTTGGAGGACAATGCGACCACAACTTGTTTAACCTGCTCCACTCTTTTTCAGTGGCATGTCCCAGTTAATGGTAAAAAGCGGGGGTTGCAAATCTGTATATCATAAATATTTCTAGATGCATAAAAGCACATTGCATTGCTCCAGGATTTCAAAAGAAAATTGTTAACCGATGTTCGATTCTCTTAACAATTAATTCTTATGTAACACAAAATATGGTGATGAATATTCAAAGATAGTCATTTTATGTACACATTTATGAAGTATTTGAGTATGGATTTCTTCCATCCGTGTTCCAAAGCATTACCTATCAGAAGAGTATTGGAAAAAGCATAAACACATGCGCTGCAATGTACAAAAATGTGTAGTTATCGTTTTTTTCAGAATTTAAAAAGTAATAAGTAT
Source organism: Latrodectus hesperus (assembly GCA_037975125.1). NCBI lineage: Eukaryota > Metazoa > Arthropoda > Arachnida > Araneae > Theridiidae > Latrodectus > Latrodectus hesperus. The sequence continues at coordinate 14,642 of JAJQOW010001526.1, forward strand.
CTTTAGAAAATGTTCAATGAATATTTTGTAAACGGTAGTGAAGTTGTTGCACCAGAATGTTTCTATGTATCCAGCCCACAGCTGAGTTTTACCAGTTAGATCATGGGTTCTTAAACTTTTTTCTCGTGGACCACTTTCAAAGTTTTACTATTTTCAGTAGACCCCCTGCTGCTGCATTTCTACTGTATTCAAAAAATTCCTAAAATAATATCATCCTAAATTGGAGGAGGTGTTAAGAAGGAAAAAAATAACATTTTCTTGTGTCCGATTTATTAAAATTATACTTGTGGTTATACAAAATTATAAACATTTATTACAAAATACAATAAAAATATGTATAACAAATAGACAATACTTATTTTTTCTGGCACTGCAAACAATGACATCGACTCACTCACACTCACAGTTTCATGTTCAAAATCCCGGATACAAATGAGAAACGTTTTGTTCTTGGCATTTGGGAACCTATGAGTTTGATGGAAGCATCCGGGTAAGAGTCTTCGGCATTTAGAACAAGGGATCAAACAGAAGACCTCCAATAATAAACCTGCAATCATCTACCATAGAAAGTGACATTGCGACAACAACCTGTTTAACGTACTTTAGCAGCCTTCAGTGAACACGACGGGTCTTTAATTAAATAGGGATTCGAACTCTCTACCTTCCGAAAATGAGAACTACGTCCTAAAAATCAGGCCACCCGAACCAAGCTACTACTTAATTTCTAAATTACTACAACAGAAAAATGATTTATTATAAAGAGATTAGGCCAAGCATCGCCCAACCATGCCAACTCGGAATTCAGTGTTAATTTATTTTTTAAAAAAGTGTAATCATCATAAACTTTTATGTGTTTATTATTTAAATCTATAAAAAAATCTTTAACTATTATTAAACTACTATGCAATTATTTTAATAAAAAATTGCATATACTACTTTAAGATGAAATTCCGTATTTTAAAAAGGAAAATCAAAATTAACTATACAAGTCACAAAAAGGGAAAATTGTGTCAATAAAAAAACCACTCTCTCTCTTAGAAAAAGTAGGAAATATGTTCACTCGCTATATATATCCCACATTATTACTTTAAAAATTCGGACACTGTAATTTTTAATAAGTTAGTGTTATCAAAAGTCCTAAAATAATATAAACTATTTAAAAAAAATTTATAAATTATTTTCCCAACGGCGGGTACACTTGGGTGACAAACCCTATGTTACAACGAGGCCTGAAATTCTTCTACTCATTTATCGTTACCCAGCGGGCACCTGTGAACCAAGTCACGGAAGCGAATAGCGTTACCCGCGCCATACCACCACAAACTTGTTTATAGGGTGGGTCACATTCATACATCATCACAGAAGAAAGGACAGAGAAACAAAAGAGAAAGAAAGCAACATGTATGCCTGAACCGGGATTTGAACCCAGTACCCACAGATCAGGAGTCAAGAGCGTTAACCACTAAACCATCGGTCGGCAATAGACAATAGATATGAATTATTGATTTTTTGTGAAAATGAAATGAGAAAAGAGATAAATATACACATTGCGTTTATTTCTTTTTTAAACTATATATATATATATATATATATATATATATATATATATATATATATATATATATATATATATATATATTATATATTATATATATATATATATACATTATATATATATATATATATATATATATATATATATATATATATATATATATTATATATTATATATATATATATATATACATATATATATATATATATATATATATATATATATATATATATATATATATATATATATATACACCTTTATACCAAGGCCATACTTTAATCAGTTGCCATTATAAGCAGAAGAGTGATGATAGATTTATAACTTTAGCATCTGTATATGAGGAAAAAAGCAATTACATACATTTCCAACTGGAGAATCAAGATAGAAAAATAAATTATTATCTAACTCTAAAGAGCACATAAGGTAACAAATACATATGTTTTTTATGTGGTTATGTTAGGTGTTTTTTATGAGATTTATTTATTAATTAATTATTTATTATTGTAACTTGTTAATTATTATTTAATAATTAACAAGTTATTAGTAAATCAAATATTAATTAATTTTTCATTTAATAATAACCTGTCACAATTATTTCAAATATGTTTGAACTACCGAAAAAGAAAGCAGTTCTCCACTTACCGAGTTTTGTGAATATCCCTACCGTTCTTAAAAGAGGGAAAATGTTTATATCCCTCTGTATTTACTCCTGCTATTTCCCCCAACCAAACTGAGTTTTCCACTGCAGAAACGAGGAAATCATTAACCGAGGGAATACAGCAATTCTCGTATCGCAAAAACATCCCCAAACATCTTACCCCCCACCCCCGCACCACTTCTCCCAGGCGTCGTAATGGTTTGCAACAATGGAATGCTTAATGGTCGCCTACACAGATGGAGGAGTTCCCCCATCGTTCGGTGAAGTATTAAAGACGGTAAATTACCTTGCCTTCATTGATGAAATAACGTGCACTTAACCGTTTCTCGTGCACAGTCGTGCATCCCTACCCTCACACAGAAATCATGCGTGATTTTTTATGAGATTTATTTAGGGTTGGGGCTTGGATTGGAATCCTTTAAATAAAAGCAAACATGCCATTAAAAGATTAGGAAGAAAAAGAACTCTTTTTCTAGTGCTAAATCTTGTCGAGTTTTGTCTATCTTATTAGCAAAAATGAAACTAATTGTAATCCTTGTCACACATAATTTTTCTGTACAAACGCGTATCACGTAATTAAAATTATTTACATATTTTATTAAGGGGAAAATAAAATAGTGATGGTTTTTCTATCTCTTATTTTTAATTATATCGAAATAAATTAAACGGGACATATATAAAGTGAAGCAGAATAAAACAAATAAAATGTAAGGTTTACAGAGAGGTACATAAAATTTTTTACATAATATTAAATTTAGTTATCAGTTTTGAAGATAGATGGCGGTACATCTTGTAATTGTATTGGTGAATCCAATTCAACAGGTATACAAGAGTTTTTGAAAGCAATTCTTGTAATTATGCCAAAATTGACTGGAAAGAATCGTATTATGTAACAAAGAGCTGATTTCGCTCTGCAATTAAAGTGATCAGCACTACTTATGTCAATATTTACAAGTAAATTTTAAACTTCCGTTATACCTTTTAAAGATATTTTTAGTAATTATACTTGTTCAATTGTCTTAAAATGATCTTTATTTGGCTCATATCATTATGACATTTCATTTCTAATATAGGCTTGTAAAGTGTTATGGCTTACTTCTACGAACTGGTCATTGATCAACTCCAGTTTCACAAGATTAGTCTTCATAGTCGAAGCTGTATTCTTCTGATCACTTTAGGTAGATCCTTGAAGTTGCTCCAGAAAATGACCATTTGCTACAAAAGGTCCTACTTTGCCAAACAAGGACAAAGTAGAACACTTCTAGATTTAATTTGAAATCAACAGAGGTAATTTTTTACTTGAAAGACAATGACTTACTTTATTTAAAATAATCACTATTAGTGAATACAATGGATTACTGGTTGGGTCGAGTATAAAACCCGCTACCTCCTGGCAATGAGTTTGGAATTTTTCCAAAATCATCGTGACTTTTTGTAAAGAGAAATATTTTGAAGATCATCGAATTATTGAAAATGATCTTAGCGAGATTTCACCATGGTTATTTGATATCTATCTATTTGACAAAAATCTGTTTGAATCTTGTCATGGCTATAAAATATAACTATGAGTAAAAATTTATAAGCCTAAATATTTATTGAACATTTTCCGCGTATGACAAAAGAAAATGAAGCATTTTATTGTTACAAAAATAACAAAGAAAGCTATTTTCAAATGCCTACTAGAGAGAATTTTTACCTATTAACATTACAAAGAGCAGAAGTGTATGTGACAACACAGGGGGTCATCCAGTGGGCATGCCATTGTGACTCTAAAAATAGATGAGTCTCAGTAATTTAGAAGCCGAGTCCAAGTAGAAGGCCCACAGACTTGTTTTGACAACCCCCTAGATTTTATTTCTATCAGAGTACACTGAGACCACGACATATTTTATGTGCACTATCCGTCATTAGAGAACACGACGGATCTTCGTTTGGGTCGGGATTCAAACTCATTACCTTCAGATAACGAGAACGACGCTCTAAGCAACTAGTCCACCTTTAGCAACACAATGAAAAATCTATATGTTACAAGTCACACCTGTTGTTTATTTGTTGCTGTTTTCTAATGACACTTAGACAAGCCAAGCTCGATATGCCTTGGCTATGCGAATTAAGTCGATTGGGGGCGCCTTTCGTTTTAATCAGAGCACCATGAAGGTGAAAGTACGATTTTGCTCTATACACATGCCATAGGTACCCGTTTATAGGGTAGGCAACCATTCACACCTCATTCATACAAGGAAAGGACAAAGACAGGATAGATAGAGAGAAAGTACATCCATGTCCGAACCGGGATTCGAATCCAGGACCTTCTTGTCCGCAGTCAGGCACGCTGATCGTATATTCTAAGATTCTCCAACATGGAAACATTTTAAGTAAAATATTTTAGCTAATAAGCGCATTTGCAATACCTGAATTATAAATAAAGAGGCATATTCATACACATATAATCAATTTTATATATATATATATATATATATATATATATATATATATATATATATATATATATATATATATATATATATATATATATTTGAACCATAATTGATACTAATTTGAACTCCTTTAAAGTAGTTGCTTATACTGCAATTTAATTAGTTTTCATCCATTTCCGAACCGGGATTCGAACCCAGGACTTCTTTATCCGCAGTCAGGCACGCTGGTCACTAGACAAGTTGGTAGGCTGTTGTTTATATTGTTCAATCAAGTGCTGGTAATGTAAATGTTAAGCATTTTCAGATTAGAAAACAGTAATAATATATATTATGCACAATCCACAGAAATATATTTACTCTTCTATCTCAACGTCATTTTAGGCCGAGCTGGCAGCTGAATGGTTAGCGCTCTTGCCTTCGGTTCAACAGTTCGTGGGTTCGAATCCCACCTTGGGCATGGATGTTTGTAGTGGTTCGGATTCCACTTTAAACCGTAAGTCCCGGTCTAATTAGACCTCGTGTGCAAAACATGACCGTTGAGCGACAAACAAACAAAACAACGTCATTTTAGTGAATTCCTTTCAATGCGACGGATAGAATTTCCGTATCTCTGTTTTTATGCAGTGAAGAACAAAACTTGGTTTTACTTCTATAAAGCAATGAGAAGTAGATACAGTTGTTTTATGATGTTCCCGTAGAAACTTCGAACAGCAGCCAAATTGGAACTTTGGTTTTTCATACAATAATTTATGGCTTCTCACTCCGAGATGTTGTAGGGGTTTGGAACACACTTAAAATTATAGATTCCGTTGGCTTTTAAACTCTTCAGCATAAGTACCCATAAGTCGTAACCAACATCGTAGATCATAGGAATGCAGCAAGTGACAGATGCCATAAGAATTTATACAATATTTGAAATTCTTGAACTCATGTCTTGAAACAGCCAGAGATTTATGCCAAAAATTTACTTGCGTTTTACTTTACTTTCTTATTAATGTTTTACTTGTCGTCATTTTTCTTAGCATATCGAAATGTTCTCTAAAATATACAAGGAAATAACATTTAATTATTGCATTTGTGCTTAAAGTTTTTACTACTTACTAGAGCTACACTGAATTGCGAAAATGTTAGGAACGTAAATTCAATAGCAAACATTGTTTCGTAGCTTTGTACAAGTGTACTCATAGAAAAATTTAACAAGGCTATGAAAAAGTATTATACAGTGATACAATTATAATTAAAATGAAAAAAAATATATCGCTACTAAAATGTAAATCGTATAAATACTTGTAAAACATTGTTATTTTTGTTTGATTTGTAAAATGCTGTTTGAAAAATGTTTATTAGGTAAAACTAGCAACTAAGAAATGAGTATAAATCTTGAGACAACTTAGTGACATTTGAAGTTATATTTGGCGAATTGGTGACATTTAGTGACAAAAATTAAGTTTATTCTCTCCAAATTTTGATTGCACCAATAGGATTAGAGTTACCATTAGGTTATTGTGGAAATATTACAGAAACATTTTTAGTGATATTCCTTGAGAGGGTATTAAGTAATATTCTTTGGGTTGTGATAGCAGTCAAGCAGTGAGTTATTTGAGAGAGAAATCAAGGAATTGGTTAGAAGCCTGTTTCGTGAGCTCTGAAAACTGCTGGGCGCTCCGTGGCTGAGTGGTCAAAGGCATCACTCCGCTAATCGCTTGAGAGCGTAGGAGTGTGGGTTCGATTCCCACCGTGCCCTGGGTGTTTTCTTCGTTATCTTCTGTGGTTGTACATCTGTCATTGTGCTATTTGTCCCATTATCGACGAAGACTTACAAGCGGATCTCAAGAATCAAGCATACAAGTCTGAATATATGTAATAATATGTAATGTAATGTTTCGTGAGCTCTGAAAACTGTTGTACTTGAGTTTATAACTCTTAGAAACACTTAAACCATATTAATTATCTTGGGAGTTTTTTTATTACAAAACCTTTGATCCATATAAACATATTTACGTACATGGAAAAACTTTTAAGTATATTACCCTAGGGAATACTTTTATTTAATTCCCTTTTTCTTGTGAACGCACCTACCTAAACATACTCCTTTTGAGAGATGTTTACTCTAAGCTCTGTTCATGTAACCTTAGGAACACTTTGTCTAAATCTTTAAAACACGTATACTCAAATCAAGCATCCTTGGGATCAAGACAAAGAGGTCGGCACCTAAATAGGCACTGCCTATTTCAATTACTTGTATTTTTTATTGATATTAACTTGAATTTCCTAGAGGGAAATACTTGAATACCTTTCGAGGGTAAAAATGCATTTGGGTAAATTAACTATGTTTACACCTTAGCTTTTCGAAACACTGTTTTGTACCACAAAAAATAGATTTCACATACAGATAAGCTAAAAATAAATCGAATGAAAGCTTGAAAATTCCTTTTGGTCAAAATGATATTAATTATTGAAATTTGGACACCCCGCGTACCAATAAATTTATCATCAGCGGCAGGTTAAGAAAAATATAAACATGTATACTACAATGAACTTAAAATATATTACTTAAAAAATTAACAAAAATTATTGGGACTCTTTTTAAGAAAAATCTAAAATGTAGAGAAATGCAAAAAGAATGAAACTTGATGTAAATATTTTCCTCCTTCTCTCATAATTATTCATAGGGTGATAATTTTAAAAGGAAGAAGATCACTACATGCATGCGTTCTTGAAGCGAAAATTGCTCCGGAGCGGAATTTTGCATTATTTAAATTATTTAAACTAATTAAATTGCAGAATAAGCAATTACTTTAAAGGAGTTCAAATTAGTATCAATTATGGTTCAAATATATATATATATATATATATATATATATATATATATATATATATATATATATATATATAATTGATTATATGTGTATGAATATGCCTCTTTATTTATAATTCAGGTATTGCAAATGCGCTTATTAGCTAAAATATTTTACTTAAAATGTTTCCATGTTGGAGAATCTTAGAATATACGATCAGCGTGCCTGACTGCGGACAAGAAGGTCCTGGATTCGAATCCCGGTTCGGACATGGATGTACTTTCTCTCTATCTATCCTGTCTTTGTCCTTTCCTTGTATGAATGAGGTGGGAATGGTTGCCTACCCTATAAACGGGTACCTATGGCATGTGTGTAGAGCACAGTTGTATTTTCACCTTCATGGTATTCTGATTGAAACGAAAGATGCTCCCAATTGACTTAAATTCGTATAGCCAAAGGCATAGCGAGCTTGGCTTGTCCAAGTGTCATTAGTAACAACAACAGAATATACGATTCACTATCTGGAAAAAAAAATCGTAAAGAATTTTTTGAAAAAAGCAAGGAAAATTGACATTAAAGTAGTAAAAAATACCTGTGTGATGATAGTATAGAATCTTTTTCGTTAAATTGAATTGATTAATATGACTATTTATACAGCAATTATCACCGAATGTTTACTTAAAATAAAAATGGACGAAAAATAAAATATATAAGATTATAGATATATATCCATTAGAGGAATTTCTAATTTTCTAACATTAAAGGATTATGGTGACGACAACTAGTAATGGTTTTTTTATGTCAATAAATCCTAAATCTTTGTAACTTAATCTCATACTAAGATTAAATTATGATATTTATTAAAATAAATCGGCACAATGATTTACTACAAAAAAGTGGATCTATCTATAAAATTCCAAAAGTGAACATCAAAGTTTTTGTTGCTGTTGTTGTTACTTATGATAAGCGAAACTCGCTATGCAGCTGGCTATGCGAATTTAATTCAGTAGAATGTCTTTCATTTAGCCAGAGAGCATAACGAAGGTTAAAAATACGACTCTGCCCTAAACTCCTCCGGTAGATGGCACCACCAGAGAATCCATTCCCTCAACTTTGACATTGATCTGGAGGGGGAGAAAATTTTCTCCAGATCATTACACCCATGGTTAGCTGCACAACAACCAACCAGGACAGGACTTTCGATTCCACAAACGTTATGAGCACGTATATCGCATGTACCGGTGGGTCTTCGCGGCGGCATTGGGAATTGAACCCCATCCTTCCGGACGGAAGACCCGATGCTCTAACCACTAGGCTGTCACGGACTTTAATTCAACGTCTGGAATAGTCAAATTGGGAAAAATTTGCATAAAATAAACATAAGCCATTTTGTTAAAAAATGGCTTTTCCTAAGTAGTTATAACAGTTATTGTGTAGTTATATCTACTAGAAAATTATTCCCAATTAACAATAGAAGCTTTTAAAAGCTGGCGGGGCTCCTTGGCCCGGTACTGCAGTAGACGCGATCAAACAGCACTTGCAGGTTTTCTTAGCGGCCATCTGCTTTCCATGACTTTCGTAGGTGGTAACAAACATTTTGAGACCTGCACTAAGTGTTCTTCGGTGAAGGCCTCTCCTGACCACATTTTGGAACAAGTTCAGTATCCCCATACACTTGGCGACCACGGCGAATTTTTTTGTCGCCAAGCTAAGCGCACGTTTATTAACACGGGAAATGTCCCGAAGTTCGATCGAAATATAAGCATTTCAGAAAATTTATAAAGGGAAATAAATATAAATAACGGACTTACTTGATATGAAGTTAAGCTGACATGCCGATTTTATTTCGACATTTTATTCGTTTGTCACCAATGTCACATTTCAGTAAAAATTATTATCTAATTTTACAAAAAAAGCATGCAAAAATATTTTTCAAATATATACATTTTTTAAAATTAAAAAAAAACATGAATAAAATATTTTTTAAAATATATACACTTTTTAAGTAAATAAAAATGAAACACGAATACAGTAAAAAAAATACATGTAAGCAATAGAATTTAAATAAAATAATTACACCTTCTCGAAATCCAATTTCCGTTAAAAAATTAATTAATATTGTCGAATCCTAAATTAATAATTTGGAATCCTGAGCAATTTGAACTAAAAAAAATTCTATTAACAATTCTGGGTTTTCCAACTGTTGGTCTAGAGCTGGAAAAAGTAAAAATATCCCTCATTATTATCTTTAATTTTTGCTAACATAATTTGTTGAAATTTTTCAACAAAATTTTTAACATGAGACATTTTTAATTAAAACAATAAATAAAGTAATTAAAACAATAAAAAGATGATAATAAATTAAGAAAACGAAATAAGAAAAAAGAGTATTTAACGATTTTAAAAATATAAAATAAAATATATCATTTAATAAAAAAATATGTACTAAAATTAAACCAAATAAAAATAATAATGAAAAAGAAATAGTAAAAAAGAAAAATTTACGATGTTTGGACACTGGCGACAACGAAAGACAACAGTGGGAAATCCACTGATTCCAGCAGCAACAGTAAACGAAATTAAAATGACGACCCATCAAAACGTAGAACAATTAGCAAAGAAAGTTCTGGAAAGTTCACGAAGTGAAACTAAAAAAACTATTGCCACAAAAAAAACACATATATAACGTAAAAATTTTTTAAAACACGAGAAAAACGGAATTTGGCAACGAAAAAATATAAATAATAACAAAAACTAAATTTGGCAACACTACAATAAAAACAAAAGCTGAAATCGGCAACACTACAACGAAAACAACGGTTTCCAGATTTGGCGAGAAATCAGTGTATGGGGATGCTGAACTTGTTCCCACATTTTATCTTGTTTGGGGCTTTCCAATAACGATCTGATTCGGGATCCCCTTCTGGTCCCTGATTTTTCTAGGGTTGAATGGACTCATGGACCTTATCTAGCTTTGCTGATCACGGGGATTTGAAACAACAACAAAAATCTGGCGATTAGACCAATCCTTTCAAAACACGTCGTCTATTATTCAGATATTTGTCTTTTTTTTCTGAACTTTCTAAAACTTTAATTCAACCTAAGCCTATAGTTTTGGGGAATTTAACTTGAATGAATGTTTTAAAATGTAATTCGGAAGAATACAATCAATAGGATCGAGGTGGTAAGTAAACGCGCTAACCGTTACAACGAAGGCTGAAAGTATTTTCTTAATTTATAGTTGAATACTTCTATGTTTTCCTAAATTGCTCTTGTCATGGTATATCTTGACTTTACGATTTCTTATATTCGTTGATTCTATGTCTTCCTGGGACCTTTACGAAACACATGAAATCGTTGATGATTCGGTATAAGTATGATATATCCCCTCAAGGGATTTCTCGCCAAATTTAGGGTCCATTGTTTTGATTATGGTGTTGTCAATTTAAGTTTTTGCTCTTTTTCGGATATTTTTTGTTACCAGCTTTGCTTTTTTCTATGTTTTTCGTAATTTTTGCGTCATATATATAGTTTTTTTAAGTGGCAACAGCGTATCAATTGGGTGGACTTAGGGAAATTTCCCATTTTAAAAACATGTTTTCAGCTTGGGAATGAAAAAAGTCACAAAGTCTCTGATTGGGGGATCTATCCTACTAATTCCAATAAATAATATGTAATTAAAGGTAATTAAAGAATGCTCTGGAAAGAGTTTTATTATTCTCCAGCATTAATGATCCCTGGACATAAAAACATTTTATACTTTTAGAAGTTTTTACATACCGTACTTCAAAGGCCGTGATGATTTGATTGTATGATCTGGTACTCATTATTAGAAGTTAGTGAATCCGAATCTCGGCTTAACCGAAGATGTATCGTGTTCCCTAAAAGTGACTGTGGTACATTAAGTAGATAGTGGACACAATGTCCTCCGAATGAAATGATACTTTTTGGGATGATATGCCAAGTATTTGAATTACTCACATCCTGCTGCTGAATTGCAAAGATTGACACCCATCTACGTCCACTTGACTAGGAGAGCCAATCTCTGTGCTTGGTACCGAAAAGCAAAATATTTTAAAACATCATCATAATTCATCGTAACGCTATAGTCATGGTATATTTTGTTTATAGGCATGTCCTTACAGGTATTTTATTAGTCCTTGAAAATAAAAGATAATTGTAGCTGAACGACTACAAACACATTCAATTATCTGTCAGGTTTTGGAGCAATGTTTAGGGCCCTCTTCAGTTAAGCTACCTAGGCATAAGTTTCCGTTACTTATTTCAGCAGTGCTATCCCATTATATAGTTCATCTTGACATAATGGCTGTCATACATATTGATGGTATGAGTGTCTTTATTATGATCCTAAAAGTTCTTGGAAAAAAATGAAAGGTGATTTTTATAGCAAAAAGTGTAAAATCACATATAATTATTAGTAAGTTTAATGAATCATTGATTTTTAAGCTTCCTAAACTCAAAAATATTTCCATTTTGTTGAGGCACTTTCGCATCGTACTTCATCGTGATGTCATAATCATAACACTTACAAATAGCGCCCGTATCTAACAATGATGTGATTGTTAGCTAGACTGCTGTTGTTGTGGCTTATCCCTCCTATAGTTGACAATAACATCAAACCAGATCCACGAGCCCGAACGCCTTCAAACAATGGAGCACAGTCTCAGGGCTAGAATAACTGGCCTTTATTTAAACCGAGAGCGTTCCTGACTCCAGAGCTGTGTGTCCCAGTTCGGGCATGGATGTTTCTTTCCTTTTCTGTTTTCTCTGTTCTTTCTTCTGTGTTGTTGTATGAATGTGGCCCGCCCTATAAACGGGTTTGTGGTGGTATGGCGCGGGTAACGCTACTCGCCTCCGTGACTTGGTTCACAGGTGCCCGCTGGGTAACGACAAATGAGTAGCAGTCTCTGGCCTTGTTGTGGCATAGGGTTCAGTCACCCAAGTGTGTGCCTGCCATTGCAAAAAAAATATTTAAACCGATGCAGGTCAAAATTTGGACAGGAGCAACTTGAGTCGCATTGCATTTTGGACTCAAGGGATAAAATTTGTGGCCCATGACATGACGTTGCACACGAGCGTGTCCACTTCCAAATCTCGTGAAAATTGTCTGATCGTGCCTGCTGCCAACCTCAATCACAACAGCCCCAGGGTGATTTTCCGCCTGCCATTCTTGCATGGGGGCTCTCCTACAAAAGGAACAGATATCTTGCTTAACTCGAGTGGTGATCTCTGAAAAAGTAAGGCAGCCACCATGAGCAATATCCTTTCGTCTGCCCTTGCAGGCAAGACCATCAGCAATTTCATTACCGTACACAGCCACGTACTATAGAACCCACTGAAAGGGTTTTAACATTTAACAGATAAACCATCTGTATTTACTTTATTTAACATTTTTTTTAACAGATAAACCATCAACGCTTGGAATAAGTTTTAGTGGCATTTAAGCTATCTGTATCTCGAAATATTTATCTTGCTTTTTCAAAAGTAAACGTACTAAATTTCTTTCTTTTTTCAAAATCTTCCATTATCATATTATAAACTAATAATGAGAATAGGCATCAAACACATTTGATGAAATAGCAATCAAGTTCATTAATTGATTTAGTTAATTTAAAAATAAAAAAAACTACAAAATACTCCTTTTATATGATTATGGGCACCTCACATATAATTTAAACTAGAACTCAACATAAAGATATTTAAATTCATATCTCTCAACTTAAGAATTATAATTAATTAATTATTTTCAGAAATGAACGAACGCGCGTTCTTTTATCCCTCTAAAAATAAAAAAAATAGTTCTTAAAAGCTTGTCTGAGCAGCTGTCAGTGGCATTTAATTTTTTCACACTGTAATTCATATGAAAATCTGTTAATATTATTTTTAAACTTTATTTTAAATAAGCATTTTTTATCTTAAGAAAATTATAAGTTTCACAAAGATTTTTGGCTAATTACTCTTCCGATATTAGGAAAGTATTGTTTAGGAACAAGGAATATTAAGATTTATTCCTGCATAACTAAAAAATGACGGAATTATATGCATGTTTTAAATATCATTTTTAACTATTAATTAATTTATAGCATCAACTGTTTAAATTTTATTTTTTACATTTGAATTTTTATTAAATTGCTTTAAAGATTAATCAGTTTTCAGTAGACTTAATTACTTATGCTGTAATCTTTATTTTTATTATTCATTATACTACTTTATTATTAGTATTATTATAACAGCAATTCCAAATCAACTCTATTCTTTAAAATGAATACTTAATACACATTAATTGGATTAAATTGAAATTAAATTTAATTCATAAATGCGTTTTAAACAAACAACAATGCTTTCTTAAACACTGTCTTATGAATGTGGAAAAAATTGGAAGACAAGATGCATAGTATTTCCAAAATAATTATACTTTTACTTGTAAATTCACTGACAGAAATATTTTGAAGTTGGTTTTAATTTGTTCAGCTCTACAAATAAACTGATGATACTTAATACTTGTTTAAATTATCAAAAAATTAGATTACACACACACACACACACACACACACACACACATATATATAATATATATATATATATATATATATATATATATATATATATATATATATATATATATATATATATATATATATATATATATATATATATATATGTTTGTATGTATATAAAACTTTTCCTTTGACTAACTTTAAAATACTTTAATAAAAGAAAGAAATAATTAAAATTTCCTTTTTAAAAGTATGTATTTTTTGATGTAGTCTTATTTTTAAAATGGAATCATTTCTGTTTTGTAACATTACTAATGGTTATATTCATTTTACTACTAGTAACTAATTTTATTAACTTCTGTTATAGGAACTTGATATTAGCATCAGAAACGATTTGATTTGATTTTGTGAGGTTTACTGATGCAAGGACCAATATTGGACATTTCTGCACCGTACAATATTTAAAACAATAGGTAAAAATTCGGTGTTAAAATACTAGTGAAATGTATACAATGGAATGTATTAAAATTTCAAGAAAAGCATATGTAAAAGATTATTTTGGATAAAAATCTTAAATAGAATTCAAGAAACCTATAGCACGTAAAAATGCAAACAAATTTCGATTTGGTTAAACCCAATCAAATCTGATAAAATTAAATTTGTGGTATTAAAAAACACTATGCGTAAATTCTTGAAATTAGGACAGACAATTAAAATGTGATGTACTGTATATGGTACATTACACATGTTACAAATTGGAGCACTCCGAGACAAGAATAAGTGCTTGTGTGTAAATCTAATATGTCTAATACGAAGCCGTGTGTGAGTTTTACATCAACTCTTCGCATGGGATCAACTGAGAATGGAAGAATGTTGGAGGATATACTACATAATTTATCGTTCTTCTGCAAATCCCATGTGTTTTGCCAGTGGAAAGAAATGAAATCTTTGATAATTTGTTTAGTGTCAAAAAATGTTAATTCTTTATGCAAAATGTCAGAGGCATTTTTAGTAACATTATCTGCAAGTTCATTCTCAGCAATGACAACATGACTTGTGTAATGTCTCACCGTCAGCACTTCAGATTTTAAGAGCCTCTTTTTTTTGTAAGATTGATACTTACTCGTTGTACGCCACACAGGCGCGAGAGATGTTAGCGAACCCCGATATGACTCCTTTGTAAATTTTGTTTCTTTATTAATAAAATGTGTTTGTTTCAAAATTTGGAGTCGTTAGTTTGTTTCATAACACTTGGAACAAAACAAAACAAGATGTCAAATCCTTTACTCTTCAATACATTTAAAATATCCAATATTTCCACAATAATTGGACCACATCTATCATTAAAATGGACTAATTGCATGACCACACTCATGCTATCTGCATAAATACAGTATTTTCGATGAGAGCTGGATTGTATTATTTCTAGAGCACGTTTAATAGCAACAGCTTCGGCTGTATACACAGAATATGATGCATGCAGTTTATGGTTGTAAACTGTATTTCCAACAACAATACCACAACCAGCATGACCACTTGATTTTGAGTCATCTGTATATACAGAGATGTGGGAGGAATAATGAGAATGAATCTGTGAAAACATCTGTTGCAAAATAAGGGGATATGTAGCTGATTTATTGTATCCAGTAAAGGGTTTGATTATATTGACAACAGGAATATTCCAAGGAGGAAATCTTAAAACATCTGTGACTTGAATATGTAAATCGGGGAACTCAAATGAAGACATTAATACATTTGAACGCCCATAAAATGATATTATGTTATGTGGCCGGGCATTATATAGCTTTCTTAAAGAGGGACAAATAATCATCGATCTCAAAGGATGTTGTGGTACTGATATCATTTTAAAATAATAATGTAGAGAGAGTTGATTACATCTCAGATCAAGAGGTAACTGATTGCAAATTACATAAACGTTCTGGATAGGAGAAGTTCGGAATGCTCCAGAACAGAATCGTAAAGCTGAGTGATAAACAGGGTCTAATTTATGCGAAACTGATGATGTGACTGATCCATAAACTATGCTACCATAGTCAATTCGAGATAGAATAACTGACTGATACACTCGGAGTAATGCTATCTGCACCCCAAGAGGTATTAGAGAGAAATTTCAGAATATTTAGTGATTTTTCGCAACTTTTGTACAAATCTAAGATTTGTGGTAGGAAGGTTTATTTTTTATCAAATATAAGCCCAAGAAATAATATTCGATTAACTACGGGAATAGTAGTGCCTGATATCTTAACTTCTGTATCAGAATGAGGCCCAGTTTTTTGCAAAAATGGATATGATTGCTTTTACAATGGGAAAAATATGTCCATTTTTATTACACCAAGCAGCTAGATTACTGGCAGCAGTTTGTAATTGCCTTTCAATCAGTCGCATATTGGAACCTTGGCAAGAAATTTGGAGATCGTAAACATGTAATGCTCCATGAACAGATGGTTGGAATGCATGAAGAATGTTGCTGATGCAAATATTAAAAACAGTAACACTTAACACACTTCCCTGAGGAACCCCTGACATTGAATAAATGGATTAGATAAAACAGATCCTATACGGACATTAAAAATGCGAGAACTTAAAAAAATTCTGAATAAAAATGGGTAAATTTCCTCTGAAATTAAAATTATACAAAATTCGAAGAATTCCTTAACGCCATGTCTGATCATAAGCTTCTTCTATGTCAAAAAATATAGGCACCAAATGATGTCTCCGTACAAAGGCATTCCTAATTAGTGTTTCTAGGTCGGCAATATTGTCCACAGTAGATCGATCTTTCCGGAATTAGCTTTGATAAAGTGGTATGTACTGATTGTCTTCAAGTACATAAACAAGACGGGCATTGACCATACGCTCCAAATTTTTAGCAAGGCAACTTGTGAGAGCAATTGGACGATAGTTTTGAAGATTAGTTGGATCTTTCCCCGGTTCAAGAATTGGAATAATAATTGCTTTGCACCAGAGACTGGGATAGATATGTTCATTCCATATTCTATTGAATAGAAAAAGAATGTTTATTAAAGATTAAGGATTAAGATGGAAAAGCATCTTATATGAGATACCATCTGGTCTCCTGGACTTGTATATTTAGTTTGGGACAGGGCTCTCTGCAGTTCCAACAAAGAGAAATTGCAATTATATGGATGCATGGTTTTATCATGAAACTTTATAGGTTTCTTTTCAGCTTGCTCTTTGGTTCTGAGAAATTTAGGATCATAAGAGGCTGGTCTAGATACCCTTGCAAAAGTTTCACCTAAAAGATTGGCAATATCATATTGAGAAGAAAATGTGTCAGCTCCTGTGCGTAATATTGGGATAAAGAATCCTGATATAAATCACTGGAAGCTTTAACTTTCTTCCATTACTCTTTGCTGGAAGTGGATGATGTGATGGAGGAAACATATCTTATCCAGGATTTTTTTGACCATTTCGCCGTACTCGACGAGCAAAAGCTTTAGCGTTTTTGAAAGCCAAGAGGTTTTCCATGGTAGGGCACCTGCGAAAATCAGTCCACAACTTTTTTTGGTTTTTTGTATGACACTTGGTACTCATGGTTCCATCATGGTTTATGATATTTGCGTGGAATTGGGGAGCGTTGGGAAAAATGTTTTTGGCAACATCTAGAAGTGTATCAGTTACTTTTTACACAGCATCATTGATATTATCACTTCTAACCATGCTGTCAGTAATCGCTGCTAATTGAGTTTAGAGAAGCCAGTCTGCACGATGATAAGATTAAGAGGAGTGGAAGACTTGTGGTCTGCTTATAAAAGTTTGATTTATGATTAAAGGAAAATGATCACTGTTATATAAATCCTTACCAACATTAATATTTAATGAAGGTAGAATTGATGGAGAGCAAATAGCTAAATCTAATGAATGACAAGTTCTTGATGGTTGATGGAAATGGGTTATTTCTGTGGAATATAGAAGGCAGATACTGTTATTATAAATGAACTGTTCAATTATGTTGCCACTAGGATTCATATTATCACTACCCCATAAGGTGTTATGACTATTAAAGTCACCAAGCAAAATAAAGGGTGTAGGTAGTTGATCCAGCAAAATGCTTAAAGCGCTTTCATGAATGACAGCATGGGGAGGTAAATATAGGCTACAAATAGTAATGAGAGATGTTGAGTGTATGTGTACTGCAACAGCCTGTAATGAAGTGTTAAGGGATTGTATTGTGCTAAGGGATAATACACCTCCAGAAACTGAAACATGATTAACATCTTTCCTCACACAATTACATCCACGCAATTTTAAATTGTACTGAGGTTTCAAGAATGTTTCTTGGATGGCAAAACAAACTGGATTATGCAGGTTTATAATTGTTTTTATATCTTCTATATGAGTGCGAAATCCTCGACAATTCCAAGAAACGAAGGTTCCCATTAAGCTAAGCTGAATGCTCCGGCATTGGCGCAAGCCATCTGGGATTCAGATGAATCTTCACTTTGGAGTGTTTCATCAACTGATGGGTCTACGTTCTGTATACCTGTCTTAGAGGCAGTTGAGCTTCTTTTACTCTTTAAGTATGATTTATGGAGCCCTTCTTTTGCATTCTTTAATTTTAGGAATCGTTGAGACTTAGATTTTGCGAAAGACTGTGGAGAAAATCCTTTCGGAATAGGTGAGACATTTGTATTAGTAATATTTGAGGATAAGTTTGGAAAATTTAAGAAATCTGTTTGGGGACTACAAGATTTCATAACATTTTTAATTGCTTGTGAATAGCTAATTCCTTGATGAGGGGTACCGAATGACCATGTATGCCTGGTTTCAGGGCAAGATAAGTTTTGTTTTATTTTCACAGTAACAATTTCCTTTGCTTATATCCAGGTTGGGCATGACCGGGAGTACGAGGGATGTTCACCACTGCAGTTGATGTATTTCTTGTAATTGACACTGACTACTGTTATGTCCAACAGATGCACATCGAGCACAAGTCAAATGTACCCTACAAGTAGTTTTTGCATGGCTTAATCACTGAAATTTAAAGCAACGAAATGGATTTGGAATATAGGGGCGAACACTACAATTTAGGTAACCAGCTTTAATAGATTGAGGTAGTATAGTAGTAGCAAACGTGAGTATAAGGTGCTTTGTTTTTATAATTTTCCCCTCTCTCCTGATTGTAATGCGCTGCACATGTTTTATTTTTTGGTCAATGAAATTATCCAAAACTTTTTCTTCTGAAACATTAAATAGATCATCTGCCGAAATTACTCCCCGTGTTGAATTTAACTTACCATTTTAGTTTTAGGGTGGCTTTGGCCTGTTCAATTGATAAAACTTCAACTAAGAGATCACCAGATTTCATTTTGCGAACATTTTTGACATTTCCAACTGTACCAGTAAGACTCTTATTAATTAAGAAAGGGGAAACATTATCAAAATTGTCCTCAGTTCTTTTAATAACAAAATATTTCTGATTCTCTATCATTTGTTGCTCCATAGGGAGTAAAGAATTAGAAGTACTCTCCATAGAAATAGGTTAATTACTTCAAGGCCTGACTGCACCACCCACCAACGAGCCCAACAAGGGGATGCAGTATAACTGCATCAGTGCCAGCCAGACCTTATACGCTTTCAATATATCTCTGACGTGGCCTCCACCCTTATCGAGTCACACAGCAGATATATGATCGCTTGATCCATGAAAGCCGATTGATGTGCTGAGGACCACAACACACCTCCCGTTTACCTGAAGCAAAGGCCAAAGTAATGTGTTGGTCTCTGGGAACCTCAATCACCAGCATCCTCCTCTCCAGGGACACGGGTATAAACGCACGGCAAGCACGCTAGTGATTTAGTCCCCAAGAGAAGCTAATAGCAACAGGGTGGCAATAGCTACTCAAGGGGAGCCCTCAACCTCTTACAAGTCAACCACATTGAGGGAGAAGAGGAAGAAAAAGCAGAAGATGAGAGGAGAGAAGAAAAGAAAGAAGAGGACAGTTCACTAGGGTACCTCGGGATTGGGACACCCGTGTTTACCTAAAGAAGGTAAACCCCCTAAGGGAAGCATCAAAAACGAGAGGATCAAGGAAATTTTTCTGCAGCCAATTACATCACTGATTATCATGTTTTCTCAAAAATTATTCATTTATGAAAACAGAGACCCAGCATCAAATGTAATAATAAGGCGTAATCATTGGGAGAAGTAGGATAATTGGCAAATATTTACTTACTCATAAATATCCTAAATGTTTTCCCAATGAGTCTAAAGATTTCGACATTCAAACAAAATTTCTTCATAATCACAATGGACATCATTAATTTTGCACATTGTATGTTTCTTCAAAACTGATTTTGAATTGAATACTGTTTTTAAGCATACAAAACAAAAATATTTGATAATTTCTATTTAAAGCTAAATTCTCTATCATTTTCGTTAAATTTAAGTGATTTATTCGAAACTATACGAAGTAAATTCTTCATTGAGGAGTTCTTTTTGTTACACGTAATGCAGCCATGTAAATGCTTAAGCCGAAAGAAGAATTTCATCAGCGAAATACATATTCCTAGTTTTATCTTCTTTATTTCATTAACATCACATAGGAGAGCTACAAAGTAAGATATTTGACATATTGAGATGAAACTCTGAGGTAACATGGGCAAATATTTTTTGATTGGATTATGAATCTAAACCACACCACTGCTATCCAATCTGTGTTCTTTCTTTCGCAAGTACCGTAACCTCTTTATTGAATGAATAACAAAACATGTTAAATACAGTATATTTGTTTGCGCTTGCTCGTTTAGCAAAAATATGTTTAGTAAGAGCGGACAACTAAGTGCTCTTTGACATAATCTTGTAAATGAATGACAATTATTAACAAACTGGAGCATCTTTCATCATTTTCATGAGATGCACTTTCAATGGATACCTTCTCACGTTGAGGTACACGGTAATGAGACAGTAACATTTTTGCTAAAGCAACTGCTGCTGGTCCCTCAGATATATCTAAGCCACTGACTCATTTACAGCTGTTCTCGAGAGCTAAAAGAGCTGTTACTGTTTCTTGGAACATCCCACCTGTTTACTAATGAGGACCAAAGGACCTATCCACCAAAGGGAAGGTGACCTGGGGATGCATTCCGTTCAAGTATTGTAGGTGGGAGCGGATGGTCATGACCAGACTTCTCAGCGAACACTTGAGATCTCTATGTTATTCTTATTGGAAAATGTTTTCCCAGCCTGTTTTTGAAGTGTACAGACCATCACACACAAGAGATTCCTAACCAAATTCTAAATTGTCTGGGGATTTCCACAACTGATCTTTTAGCAAGCCCAATTTTAGTGTTTGATTTTCTTAGAGTGACAAATTTCATAGACTTTATTAAGCGTTGTTATACACCGGAGATATGCAACAACAACCATAGCAATTGCTTTTTAAGCTTCTTCGTTCTCGTGTTCGGAAAGTTGCGTGTTTGATACCCGACCTTGCTGAAAACGGCTTAGGAGAGATTATGCAAGTTAAAACTTAATATGGTTAAATTAAAAATCGCTGACTTGGTCACAAGAGATGGATGCCAGTTAATATCGACCTTATCAAATGTCTGGAATTTAAATCTGCAAAGAAATTTTCTATGATTTTCAGCTAAGACTCTAGTCTGCAGAAAAAAGTAATAGAAAATAAACAAATCAAAAAAAAAAAAAAAAAAATTAAAAGGATGAATTTCATAAAAAATTTCGTTTCATTTTCTGTCTTTCTCAGAAAATTCACAATTTTTGGCATTTATACTTTAATTTTTATTAGTGCTTATTTTCAATTTGATAACATTTATATTATTTTTATTGAATTTTTTTATCTGTACCAACACCTAACCACTAGGCCGAGGTAAGCCTAGTGGTTAGGACATAGACCTTCCACCCGGAAGGGCGGGGTTCGATTCCCAATGCCGCCAAAGCCCCACCGAGTACATGCGATATATGTGCTCGTTAAATCTGTAGAATTGAAAATCCTGAGGTCTTTCGTTGAGCAGTTACTATGGGTGCAAAGGTCTGAAGAAATTTTCCTCTCCTTTCACATCAATGTCAAAATGAAGAGAGTGGATCATCTGGTGGTGCCCTCTATCGGAGGATTTGAGGAGCAAAGTCGTGCTTTCACCTTCGTGGTGCTCTGATTAAACGAAAGATGCTCCCTATTGACTTTAATTCGCATAGCCAAGGCAGAGCAATCTTGACTTGTCCAAGTCTCATTAGTAACAACAACAACAAAATTTTACTTATAAAACTTTATGCTAACTACTTTGGACTAATCGCTCAATCAGCAAAAGAATTTTAAAACTGTTTTGACTAATTTTTTTAATATAATTAACAAACAAGAAAAAATTTGATTATGCACATTCACATAAGACAATAAATAATAAATAGTGTCATAAGTTTGTGATCATAGCATAGTCACATATTAATTAATATTATATGTGAGAAATCATATTTCAAGTAAATAATTGTTTAAGAAGTCAATATTGGTGAAGACTTAAATGATAAGTTAGGAAAGAATTTGAATTTTATAAGAGTACAAAAAGCTTATTTACTAACATCAATTTTTACTCCGAAAGATTCTAAATTATAACTCTTTTTATGTGAGTAAAAATTTATTTTTTATCTCATAAAACATTTTCGTTTGTAATCTTATTCTCTTATTCTCGCTTAGTAAATGATTTTAAAATTATTATAATTAATAAATGATTTTAAAATTATTCTAACAATATTAAATACTTTTTTTTATTTTTTATCCAATGGCGGGCACACACGGGTGACTGAATCCTATGCCACAACAAGGCCAGAAACTGCTACTCATTTATCGATTCTCAGCGGGCACCTGTGAGCCACGTCACGGAGGCGAGTAGCGTTACCCGCGCCATACCACCACAAACCCGTTTATAGGGTGGGCCACATTCATACAACATCACAGAAGAAAGGACAGAGAGAACAGAGAAGGAAAGAAACATCCATGCTCGAACCGGGATTACAACCCGTGACCAACAGCTCAGAAGTCAGGAACGCTAACCACTCAGCCAATCAGTCGGCATAATAAATAATTATAAAAATATCGAAAATCATGTTTATAGTATAAATGTGCTGTAGTAATTATAACGGGAATTAATTTAAATAGTTTTGTATTGTTGAAAGAATATTGTTCCAGTTATGTGACAAAATAAAAAAGTAACAAACAGCATTCGGGAGATATTAATACATTCAGTACCAGCGCATATCTCGAAAATAATATTCAAACTTGTGCGCCTTCATTTAGTTTCTGTCCTGACTCTCTGCTGCGATAGCTCATGAGGAGGCAGCCTCAGTCCCAGCTGTCCAACGGTATCCTCTGCACTTAAGGCAGTTCTCCTAACTATAATGGCTGTGGAGAAGAATGGCTAAAGTTCGAGGGGGAGACCAGGAGTCATCTGGCCCTCCCCTTACCGTGAACGGTTCAGCACTTCGGGTGAACAGGATACCGAAAACCCGATTATTCAGCTGACACCTGCTAATTGGAACGCGAGGAAACTTCGATCGCTTTGTTCTTGGGAAAAGAGCTCGGTTCACGAGTGCAGCCACGATCTGCTTCCGAGAGTAATTTGTAATAACGGAGGCGCGAATTTCTCGAACAATATCATTCAAGCCTGGAATGGCGATTTGCTCGAAAGTTTTGGCGATGAAATAGGTCAGACTAAAACACTAACTTTATAGTGACTAGATTTTGTTTGAAGATTATTAATGAGGTTCACGGTCAATATGAATATGAATTTTTTGTCATTTAATGTCATTTACCTAAACGCATATGAATTTAGGTAAATGACAAGTATAGTATTAGGAAAATGAATCGAGGGTTTAGAATAGACTGCAATATATATGGAGTGATTATAAATTTATAGCTTTATTTATGATTATAGACAATCATAAGGGGAATAAGAGCACCTGTTTGCTAGAGCAACAATGTTAACTTTGAATCTGTTGTTGTTGTTACTAATGACATTTGGACAAGCCAAACTCGCTATGCCTTGGCTCTGCGATTTTAAGTCAATTGGGAGCGTCTTTCGTTTAATCAGAGCACCATGAAGGTGAAAGTATGACTTTGCTCTATACACATGCCATAGGGACCCGTTTATAGGGTAGGCAACCATTCACACCTCATTCATACAAGGAAAGGTCAAAGACAGGATAGATAGAGAGAGAAAGTACATCCATGCCCGAACCGGGATTCGAACCCTTATCCGCAGTCAGACACGCTGACCACTAGACAAGTTGGGCAGCTTTGAATCTGGTTTATATCAAGAAGTTGATGTTTTGCAACATAAAATAGTTTTGTATTGCAGTTTATTAAGAAACATAATTTAATAATTTGCAACAGAGTGTATCTTACTATTATAAATTTATAACTTGCAAAAGTATATGCATACTGAAGGTATAGCTGATGTGTATTAATCATCAACAAGTGTCAATTTCTATTTCAACTTTTCTAGAAGTTAGAGATATATCCTTTATACCAACATTCAAAATTTGTTATTTACCATGTGTTGTATATAGAGTCTCTTTAGAGAAAATCAACCATGTTGTTAACTTGTGTATCTATTATAAAGTTACAACTTGCATAGGTATATACATACTGATGATACAGCTAATGTGCAGTAATTATTAATAAGGGCCAACTCCTATTTCAACTTTCCTAGAAGAATGAGAATTATTCAATATCAACATTCAAAATTAGTTATTTATCATAACAAAAAATAATGTTGTATATTTAGCTCTTTAGAGAAAATCAGTCATGTTGTATAACTTATGTAACTCACTTTACATTTATACGTTTTGAACAGTCTGTATTTAATTAATATAAGCTTGCACATTCTGTATATATACATATATATATATATATATATATGTATATATATATATATATATATATATATATATATATATATATATATATATATATATATATATATATATATATATATATATATATATATATATATATATACATATATATATATATATATATATATATATATATATATATATATATATATATATATATATATATATATATATATATATACATATATACATATATATATATATATATATATATATATATATATATATATATATATATATATATATATATATATATATATATATATATATATATATATATATATATATATATATATATATATATATATATATATATATATATATATATATATATATATGGTGCAGTGAATACAATATTCAAATGCAGTGCCAGTTCATAGCTCTTAAGCAGTAATTCTGTAATTATTTTAACAAAATCACCACCTTTCAAATTTGGTTGTACTCCAAGAAGCATATATTTTGATTTTTAGAGTACTTTTGTATACTAAATAGTTTTTTTAAATAACACACTTTACATGAAAACGCTTAACACATATATTTTTAACTTTGTTTATTTAAGTGGTAAGTTAAATAAACAAAGTTAAATATTATCAATATTGAATACGACAAAATATTTAAAATCGAAGTGATAAAGATACTAGTTTATAAACATTGTGAAATTCACTAATATATGTAGAACCATATTCAGCGTAATAACATTGTTCTGATCTGAAATTTAACTAATTCAATTAAGTAAAAAAGTTTTCGCCTCGACAATTTCTACAATTTTTTAGCTTACAATTTCAGCGCTTAACCATATCAAGCGTCCCGTGCTGTTCTTTCACTAGTTACAAGCAATTTCTTCTAAGAGCGTTGGTAGTCGCAATCGCTGATATATATATATATATTGTATTTTGTCTATCTATCAAGAGAATAATCCCCGAACATTTATCTGGTTTTTGGCTGTTGCTATAGAAACAAGAGCAACCCATTTCAAATGGGAGTTAAGGGTGTTATGAACTGGAAGTTTTGAAGATCATTTGCCATGTTATTCTCTAAAGAATTCAGTAAGACAGCGGTGGTGCATTTATTTCTGCCTCTTTCTTTTAAAAATGGAATGTTCCTTGCTTCTATGGCAACAGAAAGACATAAATTGGCGGGAACTGTTCTTATGGTTGTTGTTGTTGTTGCTTATGACACTTGGACAAGCCAAGCTCGCTATGCCTTTGGCAGTGCGAATTAAGGCAATAGAGAGTGTCTTTCATTTGGAACAGAGCACCACGAAGGTGAAAGTACGACTTTGCTCTTTTTAAGATGCCTCGTAATTTTGAACCACTGTCAGGTGACGAGGCCACACATGAGCTGGCACCCTCCTCTCCACATCCACGCCACACCAGCAGAAGGACTTTGGTCGTCACAGATTAACGTGGACACGTCCACAACCCACGGAGCTCCAGCAACCCAGTGAAGGAGACTACACCGTGGTCACCCTCCCAACCACTGCCCGCGGCAAATGATGCTTCACTTTGCTGAGCTTATGGGAAGTGGCTTGAAGATACTGAGCCACTGGAGCTCTATTCTTATGGTAAACAGATAGTATGTGAAGTTTAAGACACATACAAATATACAGTGGTATTGTATCCTGTGTTATTTCACGATATGCTTATAAAGGTCGAGTCTAAATTGATTTTACGGATTAAGAGGGGTGGTGGTACCCATTCAAACACAATTATTACCATAGAAGATTGCTTCGCATTCCACTCTAAGAGGCAGAAAAGAGGTATTACAGTTCCAACATGAACTTACAACCGTATAGGAAAGCCAATGAACGATACCAAAAGTTGCATAATTATATTTACTAATTACGAGAAAATTAAGTGGGTTTATCTCAACCAGTGGTACGGCGTGTTTTACACGAGAAACGCATGCAACAAAAGATCATCTTTGCATTCAGAGGATAATCTGAACAGATTTTACCCAGTAGAAGATGGGGACGAAGAATAATGATCTACGATTTCCTGCATTGGTATTATTTAGAGATGAGGAAATATTCAGCGGAGAAGGAACATTCAACTTGCGCAATCAACACGTTTGGTCTGATACCAATCTCATCTGAATCATCTCTCACAAACAGCAGCAAAAAACTTTCGTGAATGTTTAGAAAGGTATCATTAGAAATTACCTGGGAAGTCTTCACACCATACCAGACTGTTTGACCAGCACAACAACCGTATTTTCTTAGAAAAATTGATTCCCAGTTTATTACAAGCTGTTCCACTGCCCATGCAGAAATATAAGCGCTTTAAGCGCGATGGATTGCTAAACAATTGTTTAATTACTGGGCAATTTCATCAAGGAAAAAGTGCGTCTCTTTCTTTTTCTGGTTTCAACTGTGCAAAGACACGCCTGGTCCACATTTTGAACCGCCAAAATTGAAAGGGTGGATCCTCTGGTGGAGCCATCTATCGGAAGAGTTTAAAGTAAAGTCGTACTTTCACCTTCATAATGCTCTAGTGAAGAGAAAGACTCACCTTACTGACTTAAAATCACATAGCCATCGTCAGACCGAGTTTGGCTTGCTTAAGTGTCATAAGTAACAACAACATTTCCCACTTTAGTCCTGTAGGTTGCCTCATCGTGGCAAGGGGATGTCACTGGGTGGAATAGGTGAAGCATGTCGGGTGTGTATGCACCTGGTAGATGCACCCAAGGCGTGAAGGCTATTCCTCAATATCTAGCCAGAGCTACAGACATTTGAGCTAAGTCATTCCTCTACCATTAGTTCTCGGGTCTTACGACTTACAGAGGCTGCCCTTTTCTTCATGGAATTGTCCTAAATCCCAAAATGAATCGGCATCACCGGCACATATACTTGAATGCCTGGGGTTGTCTCTTGAGGACTTATACAAGACTCCTACACTTGTTTTCGATTTTCCAAAAGTGAGTGGACTCGTGGACCTCGTCTAGTATACTCCTAGACATGGAGATTACAAACACATTTTGAACACTTACTGTGAATTTTTAACTAAAAAATAAATCTGTGCAACTTTCGATATCGTTCATTTGCTTTCTTAAAACTGTTATAAGTTCAAGTTGGTATTTTAATTCTTCTTTTATGCTTTCTAGATTAGAATGCTCTCAAGTAATAATTGCTTGCCTGAATGTGGGTACGTTTACCCTTCTTAAATAGTAAAAACAATTTAACATCACCTTGTATACTAAAGTTTACTAAGATTGTAATATCTATTTGATATAGAATTTATATTCGTTATATTAAATTGCTTAAAACATTAAATGTCAATAAATTATTAGCTCTATAGATGTAATAAATAACAAATCGATGTGAGATTTTTTTATTATACATAAATGATAATTTATTTTATTTATAATAATAGTGTACGAAACCGAAATTACTGTTTTGTCACAAATCAATAATACTTTTTTATAACAATTAATCTTAAAGTCCTTGTTACCAATGCCCAGCTGCAATGAATTTCAACTTCCAGCACTACAAGGGGTGGTAGTGAGGGTGCATTCATTTTTCCATAGAGGGGATCATCCAGTAGGAGTGTCACCATTGCCTAGACCCTGATGTATCTTCGTGATTTGAAAGATAGAATCAAGCAGAAAATCAGCTTACTTGGTTAACGGCTCTCAGAGGTATCACATTATTTAGATGACATGGTGGTCAGCATATATAATTTGCTCCAGCAGCCAATGGTAAACATGCTGGACCTTCGGTTGAATAGGGATTCGAACTCCCTACCTTCCGAAAAGGATACCGAAATCCTAACCAATCAGACCATCTGAATTATTAACCAAATTGCTTTAAATTAGGTGATTTTGAAAAATAATGCATTGTTGCTATAGGTTATCTTTAAGTAGCTTTTATATGTTGATAAATATGTTCTTAACTATTTATTTATTCAGTAAAAAGTTTTTATATAAGTTTATTTATAAACCCAAATATCAAGCATTATTTTGAAAAAAACATTAATAATTAATCTTTTCATTAGCATTCCATTAGCACCTCATTAATATTTGCTATTACAAATATTCGAATAAACCCCGCTGTTATAATTTTTTATTTCAAATGATTTATTCCCCCCCCCAATTTATATTGGATGGATATATAAATCTTGATTTATAATACGGAAATAAAGGAAATAACAATAAGTAGTTCAAATCATTCTAAAATGAAAATGAATATTATCCTAAATGATATCTAATAAAAACATTATTTGTATACACACATATATTACAATTCTTTTACTAAGATTGTTTCACAATTTGCATATTTCTTTCAAATAGTTGCCTCTTTTTTTAAGACATTTTTGAAAAATTTCTCAATACAAAGACTAGAAAATATGGAAAGATACATAAATGTTTGAATATCGAATAAAAAACTATATTCTTTATAAAATGTTTGCTTAGAAATATTTTCCTAAGAAAATAAATTGTAAGAGAATTTTTCGCCAACGGCGCCAATTTCTTTATTAAGAAACTAGGAGTGCGTATAATCTCACTATCCAAAAATAAAATATTTCATATTTCCTATTCAAGAATGAATCTATGCCGCTTATCGATGAATCATTGCAAAATTTATTGTTTCCACAAATATCTACCACTACTTAAGTTTTTCATGAATGACTCCATCTTTAAATATCACGGAAGGAGTCCCACGCCTCCCACATATTTTCATTTCCTGAACTAGTTGCTTGCTCCATCCTCGTTTAATTTTTATTATAAAATCGTGATATAATATTTTTGGTTTTTTATATTTGCGTCTAATGAGTTTAGAAATGTTGTGTCCCTTGTTCATCAAATTTGTAATAAGTATATCATTTAATAATAATATATATTACCGACAACAGAATTATAATAACTAATATTTAAATCATCTGATAGGATGCCGACCAACTTGTCTAGTGGTCAGCGTGCCTGACTGCGGATAAGGAGATCCTGGGTTCGAATCCCGGTTCGGGCATGGATGTCCTTTCTCTCTCTATCTATCCCGTCTTTGTCCTTTCCTTGTATGAATGGGTTGTGAATGGTTGCCTACCCTATAAACGGGTCCCTATGGCATGTGTGTACTGAGGAAGTCGGACTCCACACCAATATATGGTTCAGTTG